>BPLS01030272.1:0-11378 GCA_019656275.1 Rhododendron kiyosumense | reverse complement strand
TCAGACCCCACAAAAATGTTTGGTTGGAAGGCTTGGGGCACCACGTGTGTAGAGACCCGTATTTTTGAAAAGAAAAAAAAAAAAATCGTTTAAATAAATGTGAAATTTGTTAAATTTATTTGATATGGGGTCAATGTGATAGAATTGAGAGTGGAGGGAGTGAAAGTGTGGTTGGTGTGTTCCCTAGTATATATAGATGTGTGTGAGGGTGTAGAGGATTAAAAAATCCCAATCCTCTCTCTCTCGGTTCCCGATCTCTCTCTCTCGCTCTCGGCTCTCTCTCTCTCTCTCATACTCCCACGCTCCAACACCCCGAAATACCTCGAACCCACCTTGATCCGCCGCAAAGTTTTCGCATTCAAGTGTTCTAGAGCTTGGAAATTCGTGGGTTTGAGCTCGGAGAGGAGTATTCGGTTGATTCAAGATTTTCGGAGCTAGGGCTTGCTTGATCGAGCTTGGGTTTCGTTCTTCAACTTCGAGGTAGGGATTTCTCACTCCTATTATATGTTTATGTGTTGATTTGGTGTTTGAATCGTGTCTTAGATTGTCGGTTTCGTTGTTGGAATTGTTCTGGTGAAGGCTGAAAGTCGTGGACTGAAAACCCAGGTCCTACCGGTAGGAGTTTTGGCCCTACCGGTAGAAAAGCTGTCCAGAAATGTCATTTTCGTGAAAAAGTGGTCTCCTACCCGTAGGAAAATGTGTCCTACCGGTAGGAAATGAAAAATCAGCATTTTGGGTAAAACTTCGGAAGGGCATAACTTTTTCATCCGAACTCCGTTTTGGGCAAATTTTATATCGAAATTCATGTGCCGGAAGTCTTCTTTCCAATGGTGGTGGTCTCGTCTCCTAATTCTTAACCAATAAGATTTGGTAGCCAAAATAAGATAGATATGTTCATAGATGTTGGAAAATCCTTTTCCTTAGAATCGTTTGGGTGAGACATGGATGTTCTTAGGTTCTCCTACGTACTTAATTGAGTGGTTTGACGAGGCTAGTGGTATACTAGGCCTTGTGGTGGTCGTTGGGTTCCATATGAGTCTTGTGACACCGAAACGAGGGTTTAGAGAGCATAAGAAATTCAGGTGGGCAAAGGTTATATGTGTGGACATGTAATGTGAGAAACAAACATATAGAACTCTCCTTTGAGTTAAGCAACGCTAGGCATGGGTATGTGAGAGACATTTTCCTTATGTTTGATATGTGATACATCGCTTGCGTTAATTGAATGGTTTTATGAGTTGTAAGGTGAAACTATATGAGCCGTTGCAAGAGAATACCCTTTGATATGTGAATGCTTATATGAAGAATGAATGGTGTGATTATTATGAGTTGAATGAAGTCGGGTTATCCCTATTACTATTACAGCTATTACCTCTTGTGAATAAGTCTTCGTTGTGAAACCATTATATGTGATTGAGATGAATGGTTGAATCGTGAGATGTATTAAAGGAATCGTGGTATGGTGATCTATACTATGTGATGTGATTTAGTACCTTTAGTGGGGAAGGTATTTGTAAGGAGTAGCGGGGCTCCATAAATAGCCCGGAAATAGCATTTGCTTATGATGTGTGATGCGGGATTGCAACAATGATGTATGTGAGTAGACGTAAGGGTTTGTTTGATGAATGTACGAGAGAAATGATTGGTTGTCGAAACAACACAATAGAGTCACGTATCAACAGGTTCTTTTCTTTAAACGTGAGACGTTATGACTAAAGTGAAGTCGAAGAGCGGATAGAGTATTCGGAATAGGGTGTTGTGGTTAGCTTAGACTCTTGGTGTGTAGTTATGATACTTCATTTAGGTCATCGACGTTGGGAAAGCTACTAGCCGTGCTTTGTTTTTCCATTGAGATATCGTACCTTGCTTCTTTTATTCACTCTTGCCTTTGTTATTCATTCTACCTGGCATCCCATTTGCATATACTAGTTGTGTAGATTTCTCTACTGGGCTAGTGTAGCTCAACCTATCATTTTTCAGGTGTGAACCCGGAGCAATAGAATGGAGTGAAGTGTATGCATTCAAGTGCATATTTTTGAAAGGAGTGGCAAAGGAGACTCATGGACTTTTGATAAAATATGTTTTGGGAATGTAATAGAACCTTAACTCTGTTTCTTTTTATGATGTAATTTATTCAAACTCTTGGAGTTGAATTTGTAATTTTAATGATTTGGACATGGTGAACTCTTTTGGGGTATTATGTATGATAATGTGAGGACTTTTATTTATGAAAAGCTATTTTTATTTATGTTGAAAATTGAGGGCGTGACAACTTGGTATCAGAGCATAAGTTTAGAATACCTTGAGACCGTGGGGAGACTTTGAGTCTCATGGGTTCAAAAAAAAAATTATTGCATTTTGACATGACTTGTGTGCTGCTGAGTGATTAACATGCATCCAACTATGTGGCATTGCATTTATATTACCGTATATTGGCATAGAGTTATGAGACTGGATGGGTGGAGTTGGAGATTCGAAGTGTATCCGTTTGTTGATGATCTTTTCATTGTTTCTTTGTAGTGAGATGCCTCCAAGACCTGAGAATAGACGAGGTAGGATTGGGAATTCAAGAATGGGGGCTGAACAAAATCAGCTTGCTAGGGATATTGTAGCGGCACTTGCAGCAGCTAATCTTTTGCAACCACCTCCTAGGGATAACGCGGACAGTCGGGCCATAGTAGCCATGAGAGAGTTTAGCCGTAGAAATCCACCTCAATTCGATGGGGAGAGTAGCGACCCCCTTGTGGCCGACCATTGGCTTTCACAAATTCGTAAGATCTTCAATGCACTTAAGATTACGGAGGATGACCTACGGGTGAGTATAGTCGCTTGTCAACTTACCGGTGAGGCGAACGAGTGGTGGGAATCCGTTTTAGGTGTAAGGAGAGACGCTAGGAGGGTGGCTGGAGTCGTAAATCAGGAAATTGAACCGATTGAGGAAAGTTTGACTTGGGCTGAATTTGAGACACTTTTTGAAAACCAATATTTTCCGGAGTCGTATCGTGAACAGCTTAGAAACCAATTCGAGAGATTAGATCAAAGTGACATGACTGTTTCAGAATATGCTATCAAGTTCCAAACCTTGTCCCGTTTTGCACCAGAGTTAGTTGCAACCGATGATAGGAAATGTAGGCGTTTTGAGAAAGGTTTACGCCCGTCTATCAGGAAGTTTGTGGTGGGTCAACGAATTGGAAGGTTTTCTGACATTGTTGAGTGTGCTAGAAGTATTGAGTATACAGAGGAAATACCAGAGGAGGCAAAAGTGCGGGAGTCAAGGAAACAAACCGTTGGCAAGAGTGTATCTGTAGAAACGTCTGGAAGCCAAGGGAGGAAGAGACAGAGAGATCAATTTTGGTCCACCTCAGGCCAGCATAGTTCAGAACCACCTAATTTGTCCAGAACGTCAGGAGTTCCGTCAGGAGTTCCGTCAGGAGTTCCGTCAGGATCAACGATTGTGTGTTATCGGTGCCGCCAGTCAGGCCATCGTGCAGCAGACTGTCCTCAGGAGAGGGAATATCATGGTCAGAGACCGCCTCGGGTTTGTTATCGGTGTCGTCATCCGGGACACTTAGCGGTAGATTGTCCACGACCGACAAGTAGAGGGAGTGTGCAGAGGCCCACGGAGTCAGGTCATACATCCTATATCGAATTGCGAGGTAGCGTGAACTTACATGTTTGTGTTGCAATAACTTGTGCATATTTAAAAAGCTTGATTGTTGAATGATTGCTATAATGAAAGTCTATGGTCCATACTAGTATCGATTAACAATGCAGAGTGACCTATGTGATTTAGTTTTATAGATACCTGCATAGATGTGTTGACTAAGGTAGCTGAATGAGAATACTTGAGGTTGATAAAATGGATAGAAACCGTGTAAAATCTTACGAGATTACAATAAACTTGATTATTGTTGAAATTTTGGGAACTATGAGTTGCGAAGTACAGGGTACTGTGTGAACTCGTGATTGTACTGGGTACTGTGTGAACTCGTGATTGTACTGGGTACTGTGTGGACTCGTGGTATATTGGGTACTATGTGAGCCTGTTGTCATATAGGGCACTCTGTGAGCCTGTGGTATATTGGGTACTATGTGAGCCTGTTGTCATATAGGGCACTCTGTGAGCCTGTGGTATATTGGGCACTGCGTGAGCCTGTTGTTGTATAGGGCACTGTGTGAGTCCGTAATGTATAGGGCACTATGTGAGCCCGTAATGCGCAAGCTATTGTGTGAGCCCGTACTATATTGGGTACTGTGTGAACTCGCTGTTGTATTGGACACTGCGTGAGCCCGTGGTTGCGTTGGGTACTGGATGAACCTGTCCGATGATGTGATAGGTATTGTGTGAACCCGTTGATGTGTAGATGTATTCGGTACAGTGTGATTTCAATAAATTGTGTGGTGAGTCTGTAGTTGGTTGACTTATTGCTGTATCTTGTGTATAAGCTATGTTGCTATTTAGTTTCAACGTACATGTTAGAACTAGTGTACAATGTTATTGTGTGAGATTTGTTCTTAGGATGTGGTGCTGGATAGATAATGATATAATGTGAGGGTACTTGCTACATGCTAGATAGATAATCTATGGAAGGTGTTTGTGGTGGGGCGATTTGACCTCTTAGTTAGATGTAATGTTACATGCTAAATGGAATCTCTTGTCTCAACTGCTTAATTTGTTGCAGCTTATGAATTGATGATAGTTTTGCATGTCTTTAAATTTTATATTATGGTTTCGTTGAGACAACTGCTAGTTTGGTAAATTCTTCGTGAAGTTATTGAATAAGTAAGACTACTTTGGACATTGTAGACATATGCCGAACATGAATTGAGTTCTTTACTTGGGGCGCGGCGTAAGTCTAGTGAAATGTGTGGAGTGGTGGGTCTTGGTTTAGAAAGTTGTTACATTTGCGGATGTACATATTTTGAACTCAAAGTTTTCTGAAAGGGGGAAAATGCTTTGTGAAAATTGAATCTTTGCATAGTTCATTTTCAGAAATAATAACGGTAAAGACTTGGAGTCGGCTACATCATAGTTCATTTCCATGATTGTCAAAATTGTCATTATTTTCAAATGATCAAGTGAGGTGTTCATAATTGATTGTTGACAATGTCTTTCCAAAATGAATATTCCGTTTCGAATTCTATAGAATTTTGCCACACATGGGCATGTTTCAATGGCTTTGCAACTACTCGAACAAGAGCTTTTAAAGGGAAAAAAAAAAATTTCGTCCAAACACACACTTCACCACTGCTTTGGAAAATGTAAGTTGGAAATTCATGATCATCGTTTAGTTTAGACTTTATCGTGTCGGACACTTTAACATCTACTCGGCGTTTGTCTTTTGAGGGAGCCTGTCTTGAGTTAGTATTAAGAACTGTTAGAACTCTACTTGTGTGAGTCTTGGTAATTTGAATACGTCAGGAAATAGAGAAAAGAGGTGAAATGAAATTTATGAAAGATGATTTCCCGGAAAACATATATGAAGAATTTAGTAAAATCTTGGGATGGGTGAGTTAATCTTAGAACTTGTTGATTATGTATTTCCTGACAAGGTTGTTGAACTACGACGTTATGAAATTCTACTTTGAGTTTGGACGTGGTCCAGGGAACCGAGATTGGTTAGTCTGAAGTAATGAGAATGGATATGGTTTTTGAGACTGGAATTAGTTGGTAACATGATTATGATTTATACGAATACAAATAACTTCGTGATTTGACGTGTATGGATATCGGAACTTAGCGATTGTTTGGTAAGAAGCTAAGCTAGTTAGTTGTGGCATTTATTGAGTTTTCTTGCATTTTGGACACAGGATTAGAGGATACGAAGCGTTATGTGGTGGGTATGGCTCTTGGAACTAGAAGTTCATTGGTGGTGTCCCTTCGTCTATTCTATGCAAATTTCGGGACGAAATTTCTTTAAGGAGGGTAGGATGTAGAGACCCGTATTTTTGAAAAGAAAAAAAAAAAAACGTTTAAATAAATGTGAAATTTGTTAAATTTATTTGATATGGGGTCAATGTGATAGAATTGAGAGTGGAGGGAGTGAAAGTGTGGTTGGTGTGTTCCCTAGTATATATAGATGTGTGTGAGGGTGTAGAGGATTAAAAAATCCCAATCCTCTCTCTCTCGGTTCCCGATCTCTCTCTCTCGCTCTCGGCTCTCTCTCTCTCTCTCATACTCCCACGCTCCAACACCCCGAAATACCTCGAACCCACCTTGATCCGCCGCAAAGTTTTCGCATTCAAGTGTTCTAGAGCTTGGAAATTCGTGGGTTTGAGCTCGGAGAGGAGTATTCGGTTGATTCAAGATTTTCGGAGCTAGGGCTTGCTTGATCGAGCTTGGGTTTCGTTCTTCAACTTCGAGGTAGGGATTTCTCACTCCTATTATATGTTTATGTGTTGATTTGGTGTTTGAATCGTGTCTTAGATTGTCGGTTTCGTTGTTGGAATTGTTCTGGTGAAGGCTGAAAGTCGTGGACTGAAAACCCAGGTCCTACCGGTAGGAGTTTTGGCCCTACCGGTAGAAAAGCTGTCCAGAAATGTCATTTTCGTGAAAAAGTGGTCTCCTACCGGTAGGAAAATGTGTCCTACCGGTAGGAAATGAAAAATCAGCATTTTGGGTAAAACTTCGGAAGGGCATAACTTTTTCATCCGAACTCCGTTTTGGGCAAATTTTATATCGAAATTCATGTGCCGGAAGTCTTCTTTCCAATGGTGGTGGTCTCGTCTCCTAATTCTTAACCAATAAGATTTGGTAGCCAAAATAAGATAGATATGTTCATAGATGTTGGAAAATCCTTTTCCTTAGAATCGTTTGGGTGAGACATGGATGTTCTTAGGTTCTCCTACGTACTTAATTGAGTGGTTTGACGAGGCTAGTGGTATACTAGGCCTTGTGGTGGTCGTTGGGTTCCATATGAGTCTTGTGACACCGAAACGAGGGTTTAGAGAGCATAAGAAATTCAGGTGGGCAAAGGTTATATGTGTGGACATGTAATGTGAGAAACAAACATATAGAACTCTCCTTTGAGTTAAGCAACGCTAGGCATGGGTATGTGAGAGACATTTTCCTTATGTTTGATATGTGATACATCGCTTGCGTTAATTGAATGGTTTTATGAGTTGTAAGGTGAAACTATATGAGCCGTTGCAAGAGAATACCCTTTGATATGTGAATGCTTATATGAAGAATGAATGGTGTGATTATTATGAGTTGAATGAAGTCGGGTTATCCCTATTACTATTACAGCTATTACCTCTTGTGAATAAGTCTTCGTTGTGAAACCATTATATGTGATTGAGATGAATGGTTGAATCGTGAGATGTATTAAAGGAATCGTGGTATGGTGATCTATACTATGTGATGTGATTTAGTACCTTTAGTGGGGAAGGTATTTGTAAGGAGTAGCGGGGCTCCATAAATAGCCCGGAAATAGCATTTGCTTATGATGTGTGATGCGGGATTGCAACAATGATGTATGTGAGTAGACGTAAGGGTTTGTTTGATGAATGTACGAGAGAAATGATTGGTTGTCGAAACAACACAATAGAGTCACGTATCAACAGGTTCTTTTCTTTAAACGTGAGACGTTATGACTAAAGTGAAGTCGAAGAGCGGATAGAGTATTCGGAATAGGGTGTTGTGGTTAGCTTAGACTCTTGGTGTGTAGTTATGATACTTCATTTAGGTCATCGACGTTGGGAAAGCTACTAGCCGTGCTTTGTTTTTCCATTGAGATATCGTACCTTGCTTCTTTTATTCACTCTTGCCTTTGTTATTCATTCTACCTGGCATCCCATTTGCATATACTAGTTGTGTAGATTTCTCTACTGGGCTAGTGTAGCTCAACCTATCATTTTTCAGGTGTGAACCCGGAGCAATAGAATGGAGTGAAGTGTATGCATTCAAGTGCATATTTTTGAAAGGAGTGGCAAAGGAGACTCATGGACTTTTGATAAAATATGTTTTGGGAATGTAATAGAACCTTAACTCTGTTTCTTTTTATGATGTAATTTATTCAAACTCTTGGAGTTGAATTTGTAATTTTAATGATTTGGACATGGTGAACTCTTTTGGGGTATTATGTATGATAATGTGAGGACTTTTATTTATGAAAAGCTATTTTTATTTATGTTGAAAATTGAGGGCGTGACAACGTGGCTAGCGTAGAGCCAAAATTTTGATCTGAGGGGGCCCGGTATAATAGACATGTATATTTTATCAGAATATATTTATTAATCCCTCCGTCTCAAATTAATTGTCCAATCCGCAAAACGGAGTGCTAAAAATAATACAATTTTTTCAAGAAAAAATTCAAACTTTTTTCACAAATTAAAAATACTCAATGATATCTAGTAAGTTGTTGAAAAACTCTTGATTTTTTCTTGCAAAAATTGTATTATTTTTAACACTCCGTTTTGCGGACCGGACAATCAATTTGGGACGGAGGGAGTATATCATAAAGTTTTTGTTTCAATACGTCAAAATTGTAAATTGAAATAATTTTAAACAAATGCAATTAAAATATACCAATTATTTTATTTTTTGTTTAGACTACTTCAACAATCATGTGTTTCTTTTTTATTTATGATAGAAATTGAAAACTAAGAATGTAAAATAACTGATTTTTTATTAAATCAAACCAAAATTTATTTACTGTTTATAAGTACCTACCTTTACATGAATCATTATCGATAATATTTAAAAATAAGTATTTAAAAAAATTTAAAACTCAGAGTCAAGACCGAGGCTCCCGAGTCCCAATCTAGATCCGCCCCTGCACGTGGCGATGCCCAGCCGCATTGATTAATTTTTCCATTTGGAGATCCATCGCCAACAACAACCCACTTCGAATTCAACGTTCCCTTCCGTACATCATTTGTTTAATCATATTTATTTAGTTTATATTTCTAATCTAATTAAAAAAAAATAGTCAATTGAATTTGTGGGATAATCTTAAGTACTTTTTTATTTTTTGTTCAAAATTTATTCAGATTCCAACATCATTAATTCAAATTGGAAAAACGAATAATTGAATGGGCACTAGCTTATAATTAATCAATTGAGTTAATTTTTTAAGAATAACTTTAAAAAATTATTTGACTGTTTGAATTATTTGTGTGAATCCTGTGATGATCCAAATTTTTACATTGCCTCAAAAATAAATAATTGAATGGAGCACTTATGATTAATCGATGTTAATCAATTGAGTTAATTTTTGTTAAAAAATTGTTTGAAATAGGAAAAGCAGTAATTTTTGTATCCAAGCCTTTTGATACCCGTTTACGCTAGTGATTAACTTATGCACCACCACAACTTTTTGATTGTCCCTGTTCAATTTTTTTTTCCGCGTTTGTTAGTTTTACGCCACACTTTTATATGATATAGATTCGTCTTGACGAGAGAAATTGAAAAAGTAAAAAATTGTGACTTTTAATAAATATTTTGGGAAATATCCAAGAAAAAATTCAAAACTAATTTTTTGAGTTTTTTTTTTATATTTCTCAAAATACTTGGGCAAAAGTCGTAATTTTTTACTTTTTTAATTTCTCTCGTCGAGACGAATCCATATCACATAAAAATTTGGAGTAAAAGTAACAAATGGCAAAAAATTTTGAATAGAACAAAATCAAGAAAATTATACTGCATTAATTAATTAATAGCGTTAACATAGTTTGTCAAAAATATTACTCGGGGACCGATCGGGTAAAAAGGTTTCTCGGGATCTTCAGACTAGCCTTTTGTCTTTTTCTCTTTGAAATAGAAAGCAAAATTTGGTGAAGTATAGAGAGTCATTTCAAAAGGAAGAGGCATGAATGACTTTTTAAATAGACAATAGTGTAGGGTGCCAGAGTACGGAAAAGACACAACGACAGATAAGATCGTTTTATTGGCTCCGTCCATTGGGTGGATAATAGCAAAACCGTCTTGTTTGATAGATTTTAATTAGTTTTATAATATAATATTTTTGAAATTACGTAAAATATTATAAATTGAAATATATAATTGATTGAAAAATGACACGAATTCTAAAAAATAACTATTAAATTCGGACGAAAAGAACAATTAAGTGAAGTTGTTAATATTAATTGATTGCTAGGGAGATGCTAGAACTTGTAGTATTAGAGTTGGACGGTTATGAGTTCGAACCGCAAGGGCAATACCAACCCAAGAAATTGTTAGAAGCACAATAACTTTCTCCATGACTGTTGTGAAAAAAGACCAATTGATTTTATCAAATAGGGCAAATTTCACTGACCTCCCTTGAGGTTTCTGATAAACCTCCCTTAAGGTTTCTGAAATATCACTGCCCTCCCTTACTTTTTCTGACATTACCAAAACACACCCTTCCGTTACTTGGCCGTTAGAAGTCTTCACAAAAATGGTCGTCACACTGATGTCACCTTATATAACCTTTTAACTGCCAAAAATGCCCTTTTGGCCTTGCTTGCTATACAGAACCCATTGGCTTTTCAACAACTTTTCAATTGATTTTTCTTATACTACCATAACAAGTCTAACAATTAAGTTTTCAAATTCAGATGTGATTTTGAAAATTTTGAAAAATTCAAGATAATAACTAAACTTCATTAAAGAAGCAAAATTTCTAAGGACCCAATATCTGTATGTTTTTCCCAATGCTAGGTGTACCAAAAAACAACAGTTTTTTTTTTGTAGTAGTTAATGTAGGAAAAAATAATTTTTTTTCACAAAATACCGTGAATGTATTTTTTGGTAACTTTATTTTTTAGAGCAAACACTAAGGACAAACGGCCGAGGTTGTATAGTCCAAAGAACCTAAAAAAAATAACAAGGATGAAATCTAACTGAAGCTAACCACAAAAAAAAAAAAAAAGGAAATATCCTACCTGATGTACAACTACTTGTAGCATGTTTTCTTTTTTTTTTTTTTGGTACTCCAAAGAGTGCCAAAATACCCATCATTTTAGCTAAATTATTGGTCAATTTTCTCACTCATTTTTTTTTGAATTAATCATTTATCTCAACAAGAGGAGTCTAACTAGGAAAAAGTAACGGTGGAAAGAATTTTTTTTTCCACTAAAGATGATTTTTTTTAAACAACTATTATTTTTTGTCTTTAGTGTCATTCTGCATGTTGAACTTTTTTCAACTTACTTTTCTGAATTCTCACATTTAAATGAATAATGAGTCAATCCCAAAAAGTAAGAGGGAAAGCTAAATTTCTTGAAAGAGAAAATTCATTTAATACTACCCATTTAGTTTTAAAATGGACAATATTTGTAGGACAACAAAAGGTGTTATCTAGGACCAACAAATGGGGATAGAGAGAGTAGTGCACATCACATACATTGCTCTCGTGGATTTGGTTAATCCAACATTAGCAGCTAGAAATGCA
>BPLS01030271.1:7575-20028 GCA_019656275.1 Rhododendron kiyosumense | reverse complement strand
GCCTCTAGTTTTTAAATAGAATTTCTTGAAATCAAGTTTTTGCATTCATTTTTTATATATTTTTTATCAACAAATTATGAGTTTCGATCAAAAATTTTTACTTTTTTGATTCCTTTCTTCAAGACGAATCAATAAGTCACAAAAGTTGACGCAAAACAAACAAATGCAAAAATAATTCAAATAAAGAGAAAAAAATAAATTACTTAACTTTTCAATCCAAACCTTCCCTAAGTTATATTTATCACCATTGATATAGCTGCTTTACTTAAATAGTAATGAAACGTTACTCCCCGTTCCGCTAAGCTTTTTGGGCTTTTGGTCAGTTTTATCCTTATTCAAAAAAAAATATTTGTGTTTGTTAATTTTGCACCAAACTTTTGTGGATTATTGATTGGGAAAATGATGGCCAATGACATGTTTTGATAATTAATACTCACCAAGAACATGTTGAGAGCCTTTGTTAATGTTGAAAATGTCATTGGCGGGTATTAATTATCAAAACACGTCATAGGCTGTCATTTTCCCTTATGATTCACGCGTCTCGACAAGAGGAATTAGAAAAGCCCAAAAAAATTATTTTTACCCAAATGTTTTTGAAAATATCCAAGAAATCCCAAAAGCTAGTTTTTGAGGATTTATTTTGGATATTCCAAAAATATTTGGGTAAAAGTAATAAATTTTGGGTTTTTCGATTTCCTCAAAAATTTGGCGCAAAACGAACAAATTACACAAAGAAAAATCAAATAAGGACAAAACAACTCTGTACATTGATTTTGCCAAGTAATTTTCAATAACACTGGTCAGCACCCATCTACTTAAGCCAAAAGACAACCTTAGTCCAAAAAAATGGATAATCAACTACTCTCAGTGAGGGGCAAATTGGGAATTTTGATCTCTTAATTCTTGTAATTAAGGAATTCAATCCTGTAATGAAAAAATTGGCTGGCCATTAAACTGGCCAGCTTGAAATTAAAAATGCTCCTGACATCTATGAGTTGGCGACTCTCTTGATCAATAATCTCATATCCCTCTAAAACACCAAAGAAACTTGACAGCTGAGATGAAAAAAAGAGAAGGATCCAAAAAATCTTAGCAGAACGGAGCCCTATTATAATCATTGCGTTTTGGTAAGATTAATGTCAATATTTTGAATTAATCGTTTGTCTTAACAAACGAAATTTAGAACATAAAAATATCCCGACCAAAGACGCAAAAATTTACTGTACGAAATACGGAAAAACCCACCAAATGGTGCTTGACTTGGAAGTTTCTGAGCAAATATCAAATGGTCAATGAAACAACTTTCCTCTTTTGTCTTCCCCAGCAATTGTCTTGGCTGGTTACCATTGATGGCTTTGAATTGCGGTATTGATCAATGTCGCCGTGACAGGTAACGATCGGAAGACGAATTAATGTTACAGTGTCGGGTGTCGACATCTCGGGACAAGGAAGTACGGAGTGATTGATCGATCGGGTGTTGTGGAAGGAAAAATTTTCAGAAATCTTCATCATCAAAGCACCTACAACTCAATTGCATAGTCTGTTTTACTACATCTTTGGTCATAGGGATAATCTAGCTAAGTTTTAGCATCTTTTGTGCATCAATTTTGCTGATTTTAATTATCAGTGCCCTATAATGTCTATTAGATTCACAATTTAATTGGGAATTTCGAGCTCATTTGAAAACCTTGCTTGCTTTTTTTAATCGTTAAATAGATACTAGGTTTTTAGCAACGTGCGTTGCACGCTCGATCATGCTCGCTAGTCTAATAATGAAATTCATTTAGTGTTTATTGTGCAATTTAAAGAAGGGTTAATTACGGGGTTTTTTTGCTGTTGTTAAGGCTTGTTTGTTTGGTTGATGATCATTTTATATTTTAGTAATGGCTAGTTTGGTTAGCTATGGTTTCGGCCAAAACTATTGTTGCTAGGGGCAAGGCGACATGTTTTTCACGTCTAAGGCGTACCCTTGTTTTTTAAGGCTGGTATGGCTATTGGCAAATGGATATGCAATAAATGTTAGAAGATGCAGTAAGTTGCAAAAAATTAATTTTCTGAAGACCAAGTTTGTAATCTAATGTGTACACCCTGTTGTTGGGTGTTTCGGTGTATACATCAAGCAGAATTCTTCCGGTTATTCAAGGTCATGTTCACACTTGGCATGAAAGATGGGTCTTTTTCACTTTTTTGTTAACAGAAATCTTTTCAGTAACACATTGTTCATTTGTACACCATTTGCATTGTCTTAAGCCCGTTGTTTTATACAGTCTGAAGGAGTTTATTTTTTGGGTATCATTTGGTCAAGCAACCAACCATAAAAATTAGGCAACCTAATAATAGCACTTATGCAATAACAATGAGTTAAATATGATAAGAATGTATTAAACAGCTATGACAACTCGGCCGATTGCATCGGACAATATTAGTCTAAGACTTTTCCATGTATGGAAAATAGTGTCTTCAACTCAGTTATGGATCTAGATCAAGCAAAATTCATGTTTTAGAAGGGAAATGACAGAAAGCTACTTGTATCGTTATTCCCTACCAAGGGAATTTTCCTGGCTCTGGGGCACGCACAGCAAGGATAAGAGATCAGTTTCCAAAACAAGTGCATTGATTGTTCAACAAAACAATCTTAGTAATATATACATGGGACATGTTTCTTAGAATTCATACCTAGATTAATAGTTTTTAGCAGTTACATACTAAAACCAGTAAAACCAGTAGTACATTTTCTCTGACCCATTTGAACCAAGCAGCAAAAGGTGAATATCATTTGGATTCTCAACAGCAACGAAGAAGTTACATACTAAAACCAGTAGTACATTTTCTCAGACCCATTTGAACCAAGCAGCAAAAGGTGAATATCATTTGGATTCTCAACAGCAACGAAGACCAGATTTGAGTTTTGTAAGTTTGAGCTATTCTGTAAAACTTCCATGCCAATAGGCTGAAGACGGCCATTTTGTGTACGAGCTTTCCATTTGAAATTATTCCAATAGGCTAAAGACGACCATTTTGTGTAGGAGCTTTCCATTTGAAATTATTCATGTGGAAAATAATTTCATTATTGGGCTGATCATGGAAGAAAGCTTTGAAATGTTGAGCAAAGACCTGCGATGTAGTTCTCATTAAGTTATCTACCAAATTACCAAGTAAACTAACATATATGACTTAGTTAATGTCAATTAGGAGAGAACCTGATTGAATGACATTTGCTGTGAGCAAACATATGCAAATTGTAGAGAATAAGCATTGGCTAGGAGAACAAAAGGTAGCCATGCTGTTTTGATTGCAGCTAGTTTATGAAACAAAAAACAATCTTTATTTTAGTATAAATTCATATGCTTTCATTAATTAATACAAACTATTTAAAACCAAAACATGATACCACTATCCTCAAACTTTAAAAAATCAAATAGACAAAGAACATGATACCACTATTCTCAAACTTTAAAAAAGTATTCGAGTGAAACAATGAAAATGACATGAAAAATTCTAATTGTTTGTTTAGAACAAAATCGACATTGGCAAAACTACTTACAGCAAAAGTTGAACTGAAAAAAAACCAAAGCATGAAAAAAACTAACATCTCTGTGGGGAAAAAGCAACAGATCGACTATACAAAAGTTAATTTTCTCTTCTTGGATCACAAGCACTTTATTCTATGGTTGTATATCTTTGCTTGAGAAAAGATCATTTACCATCTTACCCACCTAACCAATGACGATGTAACTTCTTCTATTCCTCTCATTTTCTCTTTAGTTTCAAAAATTTTCGTACAGCTAAATCCTGTAGAGTGAAAAGACCCACAACTTGTAGTTCATTTCCAGCATCAGGGGGGCAATAAGTGTTGACCTTTTCGACAAGCGAGGAGACTCTAGGATCACTGGCGAGAGGAGTGTCCTAGCTTTGAACCAGTGACAAGACTATAAATGGAAGCCCCAGAGGTGATCTCGTTCTCAACCTGCGATGAGACTGTTGTATCGAACGCTGTATCATCCATTGTCAACTTGGAGACTTCACCAATCGGGGAACTTTTATCTTCTCCATTAATAGAAGCAGTAGTAGAAGGGGATAGTGATGGTGATGATTCGGACCCTTCAACTGATTGTTGAAGGCTCCAATACATTATGCTGGCTGTAAGTGCTAGGATCATTTTTTGAATTACCTGCCATTACGTTACGAGAATGTCAGTCAATGCAACATCAATTTGCCTTGTAATATACTAACATCCATGTCTTGATTTCCTTGACATCAAACTTTTTCAGAAGGAAAATGCATAATTCTGAAGCAAATATGATCAAGGGGACTCGAACGTGTAATCCACTATTCAGTATGTCCCAATTGCTTATTGTTCCTTTTCTGGAAGATAAACTTGACATGGGTTATACTTTGTTTATGGGAGGGGTCTAATGCTAAAGTAACTCCAAGTTAAAGCGTTAGAGCTTTTATGAAACAATGTGGACCAATTTAATCTCATTGAACATGGTAACTTATCTAAACGCAACAATGTTTAGCATCAAAACATGCAATTGCTGGACGCACAAAATGGGAAAACTCTTCACAATTCCAATCTCACCTCCATGATGTCCTCGGGCAACAAGAAAATGGAACATCCAAGCTTTTCGGCAACACTGATTATGCATGTGGCATTCAATTTCTTCTCCTCATCTATCACAACAACAAGAAGGAAAAAGTCCTTTAGTCACTCCGAGTCACTTTTCATAGAACACAAAACATTTCACACAAACTCTGCAAAATGCATACCACTTTCACCCTTGGTTACAAGGTTCCAATTAACAACCCTTGGCCCAACAGCGCTAAGAAGTTTAAGAAAGAATAATCCATTTGAAAGGTTCTTATCCTGAATAACAGTCCACAAACATAACCAGTCAACCATAATCTATATGCAAAGAAATTGATTAAAAAGAAAAAGGAATGCCAAACTTACTAACCTTAAAACTTTCCATGTGAGAAGTTCTTCCCGTGATCTTCACTTTTTTGTTGGCCCAGTTCAGAATAAATATCAGCATCAGTAAACTCCTTCCCTTGACAGCGGGAGCTCAAGTTCTTGAGAAGTTGAAGTATATTAAACCGCATCAACTACCACACGAAAGCTGAATACAAAGGTACAAGGACATTAAATTTCTAGCAATAATAAATTCCACTTGCAAGTTTACTACAGACAACCGCAGATTGGGAACACAAGGGCCTGAACAACTAATGTAGACAAATTCACTTTCATGGTAAGAAACATGTATGGTGCAATGGAAATTGACAACCTAACTTAACAGGAAAATACTTCTAGAGAAATATAACTACACTGCCTTTTTGCTGTAATTGGGCACTTACTCCTCGATTAATTAGTTCATTCATTTTGCTATACATTTCCCTTATTGTTTAATTTTGGGTTATTTGGGTTGTTTAAGTATAAGTTTGAAGGCTTGAAGATGGATTTACAACAAACACAACTGAAATTGTCTCCCTTTTTCTCATTTCCTGGCTTTTGTGATTGAAATAACTAATATATCTACTATATTTTATGGACAGTAAACCACGTTCCTGAAGAAACCCAAAAAATATCACGATCTGAGATCAGTTATTCAATCAACCAACTAAGATGGTAAGTTAACATTTTGGCAGACACACCACATTAAATAAGTTTTCAAATGTAATGGACCCACACCTGGCCCTGTTAAAAAAGTAAAAGAACTACACCAGTCAGGCGCCCAACATATGAAAGCTTAACTTGCATATATACGGAAAATATCCGTCAAACATGTACCCACACGTATTTGCAATATAAACAAGCTCCAAAAATAAGCACATAACCAAAAGAGTCAAAAAGCTAGACTACTATATCCATAACTCCTGTCTAGACTCTGCAGTAGACCCACGTGCCGTCACGCACCTCGAAAGAAGATACTGTGGGGGTGTGAGCTATCAACATGCTCAGTGAATGCTCTTATCCATAATAAGAGAAGCAATATGATAAGTGCTTTAAAATGAATTGAATAACAACATTCAGCTCAATTAACAACATTCAACTTGACAAATATCCACTTTGTTTATACACCGATAGATTATAGGCCCTCGGCCATGGCTATAACGTCACAGACACAATACTCGTAATGCCACTATGGCAATGTTCATATAAACACGCCCCCATGGCAATAAACTTGACGCCACTATAGCAATATTATCCACGCCACTAAGGCAATCTCATTTGCGCCACTGAGGCTATATTACTCACGCCACTAAGGCTACGTTCATATTCTCACTTAGGATAAATAAAGAAACGTCGGCTCCAGCCAAGCAATAACAATTTTAACATGAAACATAACTTTATACACTATCTCATCTTCTGCTATTAAATATAAGCACATCCACCTCGAAGTCCAGCAAAAAGGTACCGACACAAGCTCACTCCCTACGTGCAGTCGCGGTACTCGTCGCCGCCTCCAAACCAGACGTGTAACACATAAATCAACACATGTGAGTATTATTATTAAGGAGTGCAACCATTACTCTAGCATTATATTCCTTCCAAACTGACCCCAAGATAACATTCAGCACATCAAAGAGCAGAAGAATAGGCCAATCGCATGACCAGAAAGTCACCAGTTTAGACAAATTACAACCTAAGTATAACAATATATTTTTGTACACTTGAGCACACATGATAAAATTCTTATTTGGCAGCCAAGAGAGAACCACGTTCTCTGTTCCATACACCAAACCCAATTCCCTTCTTCTCTGAACGATTTCTTCGTCTAATTTTCACAAATCAGCACAGCAATCCAATAGCACATCACCTAATTAGACAAATTCAACATCTAACTTTTATTTTTAGCAACTATAAACCCAGTTCAGCACTTGGGCAATTATTTTTAGCATTTCGGCTCACATCCTAGCAGATTACAAAGGAATACAGCACTTAACATTCATTTACAGCGGTTACAGAGATAATATTCCAGCATTTAGCACATAATTCATTATCAACTGACTCTTCAATGATAAAAACAATCGACAAAATACAAAATCAGTAGAATTTCTCAACCGAAATAAAACCTGGAGAAACAAAAATCACAAAAATAAGCCAAAGGATCCTACAGAAACCACACTTTGTTGGTTGTCAAAAAAAAAAACCCACAAAAACAATCCACTCATCCAAACACCACAGACAATTGTAGACCGAAAAACCAACAAAAGACATGCAAAAAGAAACGAAACCCATGAACACACGATCTATCTTTAACTCACAAACAACCACGAACAAAACTCATATCCAAGGCCCTGTATGCAAGAACAAACGCTAACCTCCAGACAAAACAACGGTGAAAGTGTATGACTCTTTCGCAAATTTATCCGATAGATTGGCAATGTATTTCGCCAGAGCTTCGTCCGAATCAAAGACCTGTACCTTTCTTCTCTCTCTAAAAAGCTCCTCTTTTTTGGGTTTCTTGGGTTTTCAGTGGTAAGAGAGGAGGGCGAAGGGAGGAAGGAGGCGTTTGGATCGCAGAGAGGGAAGGAGGGAGAGAGAGAGAGAGAGAGAGAGAGAGAGTGTGTGAGAGAATGTTGGTCATCTTCTTCGTTCCAAAATTTGGAGAGAAAATTTTTTCGAGAGAGAGAGTGTGGCTAGGTCTGCAGACATGAGAAAGTAAAGACACAGTACGTTTGCAGCATACGCGTGAACTGTCATAAAAAGACGGAAATGTCCTGAACAAATCCTGAAATACCGGACAGATAAAGACAAAATAGCTTACCTTTTTTAGGGACACAAACGGAATAGTGGGAAAGTCCGAAAACCCATATTAGTCATTTGTAAATTGGCAAAACAGTACCAGAGGCCCACCACAATAGAGGTGAAAAGACTCAAATACCCCCGAACTTAACACTACAACCTCTGCCACTGAGGGATCCAATTGGAAAAATCAGGCAAATATGGGTCCGGCAGAAAATCAAGTTTCATGCCTCATTTACTCCAGTCCTTGATAAAGAAAGAGAAGTCCAAGTATAAATCCAAGATTGTGGAGTGGGTGTCCGAGACCAAAGATGACAAAAGGTGGTTTGTATGAGGTTGGCTTATTTACAGAGGAGCCGTGAATAAGTCGTTTCCGGAGCTGCATTATCTTAGTCATCTGTTTCGGTATTGAACGGTCTGAATTTTAAAAAAGAAACTATTTGCTGGAAGAGTTAACTCTTCGCGTGAATAGTTTTTTCAAAAAACGAACTGTCCAATACACTTTAACGCACGCGATTTGGCTCTATAAACGTTTATTCACGAAAAGCTCCGCAATAAAGTTTTTCTCTGTTTGTATTCCAGACAATAGGATAATTGTATAGACTATAGAGCTCTTGAGGACCACGGATTATAGACATGTATGGTGTAGAAAATACTATCTATATTATAAAATAGGACGGGTATCTTACAGGAATATTCCAAAATTTATGTACACATATAAACAAAAGCACCTTTTTGGCCATTGGATTGAGTTTTTAATACATTATAGCTGTTGGATCTTACAACATGACATTTTGGTAAATACATTACATTTAAGTGGCATTTTAGAGAGGGATGAAGGAATTTCAAATAAAATTACCTCTCAAAACCAATATTATTGGTGTAAATTGGGGAATTAGTTATAGAAAGAGCCCACGCCTAAATTGGGGAATTTATGTGATTTTTCCGATTGCCCGTGCCTAGATGGAGCCGCAGAGGGAGGAATCATTAGACACCAATTTACTTTCTATAATTAATTGCCCCTTCTCCCTGTAGGTTTCGTCTCTCTCTCCACGCAGGCAATAGAAATAAGTTGGGTGCATGTGGTTTGACGAAGCAGACGACGGTCATGACGTCGCTGCAAAATCATTGAGATCGCTCTGTTTAAACCCGTGGTTCCCATCTCTAGCTTCCTTCCTTCTCATGTACTCGATACCTTTTTTATGTAGCCAATAAGGTGTTTGATAGAATGCCCAACATATGTTTGGTGAATCTGTAGTAGTGACTTGGTTTTTATAGTAAGTAGACTACTTTTTATTCAATTGTATGTGTTTTGGAAAATCTTTGGAAGCAGGTAATGGCTATTGGCCATCCATTTAAGTTGGAAAATGTGTAAGCGCATGCACTGTGTGAACAATAGTTTATGATTGAGTGTTTCATCCTTTTTTTTCTCAGGTATATAAGGCTGCATAAATCAAAAACACCAAATTAAAAAGGTGTTAATTTCCGTCCCCTACTCTTATTGCTTTCTTATTTTTATAAAACTAGAAGGCTAAAACCAGTACCAAAAAGAGTTTTCATAATTATTTTTCGTCCCCTACTGATTTAGTTGATACAGAGCATTGGTTGGTATGCTTAAATTTTAAAATGTTGGTTTTTATAATCTTATCTTGGACATGGGTTGATATATATATATTGGGTTCAATATCCAGTATTTATTTGCAATGTGCTGATCGTTCGAGTTGTGCCTTCAGGTACGAGCATGCAATAGCAATGTGCCATTAGGTACGTTGCGCCGTGCCTTTAGGCACGGGCATGCACTAGTACTACTATATTCAAGCAGATTATATGAAGCCCAGAGGTCTCATTGGAGAAATTATTCTACAGTCTCGGACTAATGCTCCATAGACCGTAGCAATCTCAATCCCACAAAAGAAGGGGGTGCCTGTTGTCGAGCACGGACGGCTCAAACAAGGGACAACACGCATGTTGTCCTTTGCACACAACAGGCACCCTGCCGGGTTCACAAAAGAATGGATTCTATCATAAAGTGTATGCGGTCCATACATTTTTGTACTAGTTTAGATTAGTTTCTCACCACATAGGCACTATTTTTTGCTCTACATTATTTACACCCTTGGTCCTTACACAAGACATTTACAAGCGTATCCATACACGGATTGGTATACGCAAAATACACATAGATACTTTGCGGAGTTTACTTTAGATCCCATACATATAATTTGAGCCATTCAAAAATTTGCTGTATTGGGTATCGGTGAGTACTTTTATCAATATGGGTAAGAGAAGCTTGTTCTAAGAATTAATTAAGGGCATCTTGTACCATTCCTTCATTTCCCAATCCTCCCTCCGTTTCTCTATTTGGGAGGAAAAACTCATTCCAATCCACACTCTATTCCCCCCTCCATTTGCGAGGATGGGATTTCATACTCGTATTTGAAGTACGAAAATTTTACTGAAGGATCTCCTCTAATTCCATCAAAGGAGTGTAACTTTTAATTCTTATAATTATTTTTTAATACAATTGGCCCCATTCAAAAGATATTCACAATACCTGTAATATAAGATCAATATTGAATATTTTTAATTAAGGTTTAATTTGAAGAATGATAGTTTGAATTTTGAAGGAAAAATGGAACAAAAGCGAGTTTTTTTGAAGAATGAAAGTAGAAATAGAGTAAATAGTTAAAGTTGAGATGAATAGTCAAATGCTCTAAAATTGTTTTTTCTGATAAAATATGGAGTATATTATTTGCATACTCTCAAATAGAGTTTTGGGGGAGGATTGGTTGAAGATGCTTGAATGACAGTACGGATACCTACACAGATTTTGTGTGGAGTCCATTACGGGTCTCATACAAACAATTTGAGCTATTCATTAAATATAAAATATTTTTCAAGGGATTTCGAAAAAATCAGCTTAATTCAATATCTACAGGTGTTTAATTTAATCATCTAATTTTTTTTATTCTGAAATCTAAATGGAAATTTAGATTATTGGATCAAACACATATAAATATTGGATTGAGTTGATTTTTCGCAGAAGATTTTAAAAAAATATTTTACATTTAATGAATGATTCGGATCACTTGTATAGAATCCGCAGTGAACCTTACACAAAATCTGTGTAATCTTGCTGTGTGAGTCGCAGCACTGGGAGCAAGCCAAAGGCCAATCACAAGGTTCAAATATCCAATTTCTGGCGGGAAAATCCGGAAAACCTTTAAAAGTGCCCTAAATCCATTTTGGCGCTCGAAATTCTTCCGAATAACGTTTCCCGAGGGGAGAAGTTCGGGTCTCACACCCCTTTTTAAACAGCTTGCGACAATAATGGCGATTGGTTCAACCTCTGATTACGAACAGAGCTTACAAAATCAGAAGGGCAAGATGACTAACAGGGGTAAGAAGAAGGAAGACAGGTCTCGGAAACAATCCGAGGACGACGGTGTTAATCTTCGGGCGAAGCGCACCAAGCGTGCCGGTGCTCGTCTTGTCGGAGGTCGAATCTACGATTCTGAACACGGCAAGACTTGTCATCAGGTATCATTCGATCTATCTGACGAAACCCTCACGCGGAATATCAAAACACGTTTGTTGTTTTTTTTCTCTTCGTTTGATTTTTAACTCTGAGAAAACTTGGGGAAGTTAGATTACTCTTGTAGGAATATGCAAAACCCTAATGCAGGATCCAGAAGATACAGATGCAGAAAATAAAGCATGAAAAAACACAAACAAGAATATAGGATTTATGTAGCTCATCAAATGCGGGCTACATCTAAAGTCCCTGTGTTGTGTGTGTGCACTTTCTTGCTATTGGGGTTTTCCTCAAAAAGTTTGCATAAGATAGGCCTTGTTCCACATTCGCCTTTGCATTGTTTCTCTGAAACATTGTGTAAATGCAAAGTTCAATGATATGGAAATCTACTAGTGCAAATATATTGTTTGTTTATTGGAGTAAATGAAAAAACCAGGAACCGAAATGTGGACCAATATGTTCAAGAAAACGTATGACTTTACAATCCAAATCATTGAACCATCTGCATTTCTTATTATAGAGCAAGTAATGCTACATACACACTTCTCAAATATACATTTCAGAAGTGCTGGATCCCATAGCATGTGGACCCTACTTATGTGACTCACCTTTTCTGTGTTGTGTTTGGTGGTATGTATGTAGCATTAGTGATTAGTGTAGTGTTCACTAGATAATGTCCAATGCCAATCCTACACAGATCTGTCCATTATTGTCCCAATTGCTAGTTTGCTAGATGACTAGCTTGAATTGGGCTAGTTGAACACTAAAAGGATTGAATTTGAACCAAACTATCTGAACTTGAGCAACAGGAGCATTGTTTTGAGGGACGGACCTAGATTTGCTGGTTTGAGATGAACTGAGAATTTTTTCATATTTGGACCAATGTCTGTGACTCTGTAGAACTAGATCCATTGGAATGTTAAATGAAACAATATGACCGTTCCTATTACTATTTAAGATTTCTGTAGTTGGCATAATATGTGTGCACTTTGCTCTATTCTCTTTGTTGATAGTCTTTCACTCTACATGGAACTGTAAATATCCCTTCTTTAGTTACTGCAATCTCTCAAATTGAACAAGAAAGGGGCCTTTTCTAACAGTATTATTTTGTTGGTGTGTTCCCAGAGGCGGACACAGGGGGTGCAAACAGGGGCCCGGGTCCCCGCAAACT
>BPLS01030269.1:0-10545 GCA_019656275.1 Rhododendron kiyosumense | reverse complement strand
GCCCAGTGATGAATTGAATCTGGCGGGAGTCCAGTGATGAATTGAAACTGGTAAAGTAAGCCCAGTGATGATAGTGATATGGTGCATAAGATAGGCGAACCCTAATTATGATTCGGGCATGATAAACTCCCTTTTGTTGTACTGAGAGAGATACACACTGGGTACATAACTTAGGTGCAATCCGCGACAGCAAAAGAAAGTGATCTCATGGGACAGGGCATAGCTAGCGGTTGGGGAGGAAAGATCCCGCGGAGGAGATCTTAGATTACACGTTAAGTTAATGGATAGTAATAACCGATTTATGTGGATCAAACTCTGTTTTACTGTTTCGCATTACTATTATCCTACTGTTTGCTAACTGTAAAGTAAGAAGGGTAGTGGGGTTGGATTATACTACGGGGTGAACTTTTTCACTCAGGTACGGATTGCCTGGCATCCGTACCAGATTTTGCAGAAAATCAAAAAGAGACACAGAATCCTGAAGGCGAACAGTTTTATGCGGAGGAGAATCCAGAGGTGGGAGTCGAGCCAGAATACGCTTGGGATCCGTATCAATCCTAGAAGACGGCTCTGTTATTTTGTTTAATTTACTACCACAAAGACTATTTTCAATTTTTCCACAATGGTTTGTAATAGACGAATCTTTACGGTGAATTATCCGTTTTGGATTTTGAATTTAATTCAATAAATTTTTAGAAAATCAATATTTAATGCCTCCGATTTTACTCCCGAAAATCGGGGCATTACCACTTTAACTTTTTCTCTCTAAATCTCTCCAATCACTACCTATATCTCCCAATTATTACCCCTATTTCTCTCCACAATCATTACCCAAAACCAAAATCAAAATACAAACCGAACAAAGCCACGTAACTTTTTTGAATATTTATATCACATGAACTAATTAAGATGGATAAGGATTAGGTCAATATTAGACTAACTTTTTTAATTTGTCTTTAAAGTATTGGGTCAAAAAAAATTGGTTTTTTATTCCTCTTGACAAGAGAAAAAAAAAACGTAAAAATAGATGGAGCAATTATGGAAAGATATAAAAAAAGATAACAAATGAGTCAAAATTCAACTTAATTTGTCTTTTATGAATTTTTCAAGTTTGGGTACAATGTTTAAAATTTTGATATTCTCATTTTCAAGATGAATAAGAAAAGTAGAAAACGTTGACAAAATTTTGTAAATGCAAAACAATTTTATCGTGGAACATATGATTATTTGACCTTAGAGATATGAATTTCCATATTAAGCACGGTCAAAAACGGCATTTACGATTTTTCATTAACAGCGTCATCCTGAAAAGAGTGATAGGGGAGGTCAGTGCAATTTTAAATAAAGCAGGGGAGATTAGTGAAGTTGTCAAAAACCTTAATTAGGAGAGGTGATTGTAATTTGTCCTTCTAAAAATCATGAGATTGTTCACTGACACCACTTGCCCTCTTACTCCTTTTAGCGATTGTAATTTGGAGTCAAGATGCGGGTAGAATCCAAAAAATCTTCTAATATGCTTCTCGTGAGTTGGTTTCCTTGAAGGCAAACTCTGACTAGGCTTGAGCAGTCTCTCAAAGCTTTTAGGGATTCGACCTGTTAGCTGGTTGGTGTCTACTATAAAATTTTGAAGCTTCACTCCTTTCCAAATTTCTGGGAGATTGACGGAAAATTGATTTCTGTCTATTTGGAGCACGATCAAGTTTTTCAAATTTCGAAATTCTTAAGGAATAGGACCAGAGAGGTTGTTTGCACGCAAGAACAAGCGTGTTAACTTGAACAAGTTTCCAAACGAAGCAGGAATGGAACCGCTCAGTTGGTTATCGCTCATATCCAAATGGAAGATAGACTTCAAATTTCGAAATTCTTTTGGAATAGGACCAGAAAGGTTGTTTGCACGCAAGAACAAAAATGCTAACTTGAACAAGTTTCCAAACGAAGCGGGAATGGAACCGCTTAGTTGGTTATCGCTCATTTCCAAATCGACGATAGACTTCAGGTTTCCTAATTCGCGAGGAATTGAACCGGAAAGTTGATTATTGAATAGATAGAGGTTAGTGAGGGAGGTCAGATTACCCAAGGACGGTGGGATTGAGCCACTAAGATTGTTGGTGTGAAAGAATAGGATGACTAATCCTTTCAACTTTCCTATTTCTTCAGGAATGGAACCAGAAAGTGTGTTGTTGAACAGGTGCAACTCAGTCAGCCGATTCAAGTTTCCAAAAGTGGAAGGAATGGGACCTGTTAGTCCATTACTATTCATGTAAACAAACTCAAGATTGGTGAGATTTCCTATTTCTTCAGGGATGGAGCCAAAAAGTTGATTGTCGTACAGATATAGAGAAACCAAGTTGCTCAAATTGCCTAATGAAGAAGGAATAGGACCACTAAGATGATTTTTGTACAAAGCAAGCTCGGAAAGAGACCCCAACTGGCCTATTTCTCGAGGAATTGAGCCGTTCAATCGATTTTCTACCAAATGAAGTGTTTCAAGATTTGTTAAGCGACCGATTTCAGGTGGAATATTTCCAGAAAACTCATTAATTGACAAATCAAGGTATACAAGCGGGAGTGAGCTGATTTGAGGTGGGATGGGACCAGAGAGTTCATTCATGCTTAGATCAACATAAGCAAGATTCAGGAACGATGAGAATGAAAAGGTTTCGAGAGTACCGTGTATGCCTGAATTCGTTAGGTTCAACCCAGTGACGCTTCCTTCAGCATTGCAAGAAACCCCGAACCAGCGGCATGGGCTACCAGCACTTAAACTGGAGCCATTTTGGGGATTAAGTTCCCATGTGGGTAGCACTACTGGCACAGAATTGTTGGCACTCTGAAGGGTTTCTTTCCATTTGAGGAGTGCAGTAGCCTCTTCAACAGAAGCAGAGGCTATATCCGGCGAGGAAAAGAGTATAACAAAAAGGACTAAAGAAAAAGACCAGAACTGTTTCTGCAAAAGCCCCATGTTTTGTTTTGTCTTTTCCCTTTTGGTGTTTATTTGTCGAAGATCATGTCCTTTAATTTATATGCACATCTTGGTAAGTGCCCCATTGTGTACGTAAAAACTTTGGAATTCAAGTCTGTTTTGGGTCCCTTTCGTATCCCTATCTGTGTCTGTTGTGGATCTCCTCTCGAAGGAGTTGACTTGAGGTCAAGGTCGTTGTCTTATTACTGGAAAAGATTGGTATTTCCTAATACTTTTGAACAGTACTTGGAAAGCTTTTCAGCTAACATGAATGTTGAAGGAAATAGCTAATTAAGTGGATGTATTGACCCGACATGCATACGCATTCAACTTTCGATGTAAAACAGAGTGATACATTCATGCTGCGGCTTCCGCAGTGAGAGAGTTGTTCGGGCAATGCTCGATGAATAGATTTTTCATAACGAATTCCCTTCCTTTTGGTTTATGATCTAAATGTTGTGCGGTTAAGTAGAGGCAACGTCACGTGAGCTTGCATACGAGTATCTAAGCGCGTGTCTAAAAGTTAGATGGAGGATCGCGTTTGCCATTCAAAATATGAAAGTTGTTGAAACTGTTAGTGCATCTCACTTGGGTTGGTTAGGAAAGAAGGTGAACTCTTACTCAGAGCATCTCCTGCCCATTCTCCATTTTAGAAAGATTCAAAATTATGTGGTTCTTGTAAACTCTCAGTTTGGAGGGAGTCTTCAAATTTACCATAGGTCTCTAAAGTTAGAGTCTCAAATCCAACTTTCTATTTTGAAGAATCAAAATGGAGCATGATTAGAGTGCATCTATTTTCTATTTTCAAACTTCATATGTGCCATCTTTAGAGCCAGTTCATAAAGAGTTTGGCTCTGGTTGTAATCAGGTACCTCCACATGTGAGCAATGGGATTTGTCCTCCAAGATTAATCGAGGTATGTGTAAATTGGCTTGAACACTTGAGTTATTGGAAAAAGAAAAAAAAAACACCATTAGTGCTTGACTTGGACTGTGGAATGTATAGTGGTGATTTGGTCAAATCTGCTTTCTAAATCAACCAGTGCTCCATCTTCTTGTTGCGTTATTGACCCGGTATAGAAGACCCACCATATTTCTACCCCAACCACAGTTTTTTCCAAAATTTCGATAGGGAAGTGAGTGATGTTTCCAGCACAGAAACTACTGGGATGGTGCTGTATGAGGTTTGCTTTGACAGATTACTTTGAGCATGCATTGAATTTGAATGTAAACTAAACCAACTTACTCGAATTTAATTCGTGTTTGAATCGGTTTCTAAATATGTCAGGCTAGAACACATCTTAAAGCCGGTTACTGTTCTCCATTCAGTTCAATTTTTAAAAGCTTGTTAACCTGTCATAGCAAAATGAAAAAATTCACTGCTTGACTTGACTGAGATTGTTTGCCATTCTAAATGAATCGAACCCCTCCTGTGCGTTTAGGTGATACATCCAGGGGTGCTTCTACTTTCTGCACTTTCATTATAACAAGGGGTTCGTTATCGTTGGATTCTACATTCCAATTTTTAGTAAAAGTAATTTCCTTATCCCAAAATTAACAGAGAACATACGAAAGTACAGATTAGTGATTCTCCACTTGCCGCCCCTTCGTGACATAGCTCATAAGTTGGGTTGTTTGGCTTAATAAGCCAAATGGAAATTTTTTTATATTTTTATTCAATTTTTTTCGCATTTATTAATTTTTCGTGAATTTTTTTATGAATTATTACTTTGTTATGTTGAGAAAAATTTAAAAAGTATAAAATTACAATCGAAATCTAAATTTTTTGAATAAAAATAAAAATAAATTAATAAACCAATTTTTTTTTATATTAAAATAAGTTATTTGGCTTATTAGGCCAAACAACACGGATTACCCGTATAGGCTTAGAGCAACTTTACCAGCTACTTTAAAGTAGCTTTATAGCCATTTTGGCTCACAAAAAGGGGTAAAATACCCTTGCAGCAAAGAAGGTAAACAAGGAGGTATTCTGCCTCTATTTACAGTTGTAAGATAAAAATAGCTTATAACTATTCATAAGCAATTCATTTTTTTTTCCTCTCTCTCTCTCTCTCTTTCACTCTCTCTCTTATTAATATTTTAATAAAGAATAGGTAAAATAGATTGTATTGATGTAGTGTTAAAAAAATATGTGTAGGTAAAATTAAAAATATGCACTGTTCAAGAGCTTTTTTAGCATATGACTGGTAAGCTTGCTCTTAGGCGGGTTAGAGAGAGAGAGAGTATTCCAAGAAAGTACGTCTGGAGTCTTTGGAGATATTTGGGTCAAAAGTCTTCCATGCTGAAGTCAATTTTGATACGAAGGGCTTATTAATTGACCAAGACAATTGGAAGAACCATCCGACGACCAAGACTTTGCATTTAAGTGTGGTGACTGAAAATCCGAGTCCGTGGTCCAATGACCCCAATTGGTCTTCAATTCAGCGACCACGACAATTTTTCTTTTATGATTTTTTTTTTCATTTTGACATCAAGCACAGTATTTTAGTAACTCGAAGCCATATGGAGTATCATCTAAAACGAAGGGCGTTATAGAATCACATTAACGGTGCCACATTAGTATCTTGTGCATATTGCTGTGAAAATGTCTTAAATTCTAAACTCTAAAATTTTATGAAATTGTCTAAAACCCTAAACTCTAAAAGTATCTAAACCCTAGGGTACCCTATGAAAATGTTTAAACCCCTAGGATATTCTATAAGTGTCTAAACTGCTAGAACCCTACAATAAGAAAGTGCACTCTAAAAACTCTATGTAAGTGCCTAAACTTAAATCCCAGGACTCTATGAAAGCTCCTAAACATAAATCATAGGGTACCCTAAACCCTAGGGCATCCTAAACCATAAAACCCTAGGGTACCCTTAGATTTTAAGATACCCAAGGATACTAGGGTACCCTAAAACCCTATGGTGATACTTCCATTAATGGTAAATGTATTTTTGTAAAAGTGAACCTAGTGGTAATGAAGTATTCCATCTCTCCTTAATGAGAATTAAGTTTCATTTTTTCTGTACTTAAGGGTAAAAATCTAAAAAATGTACCGGAGATTGGTATACATATATATAGTATCGATTAGTCTATTGAGTAACTAGGATATCGTCTATAATTACAACTATATATACATATTTTGCATCCCTGTGATCTCTACTATATAAGAAGGAAGAACAATATAAAAAAAAAAACCTATTACTAATAGTAACACAAGTTTTCGCAGAAGCCTTGGTTGGACGCGTGATCGATTGTTCAAAACTTTATCGGCTGGGCGAACCCGTATGATTTTAAAATTGTCAGAAGAAAACTACAGTAGTCCTAATAAAAATTTGAAACGTCGGTAGGGCAGTCGTCCGGGTCAATCCGCCCTCCCTTTCTGGTTATAATGCCCTGCTGCAAATTCTGGACTCTGTTGGGCTTTTCAGTGGGCGTTTCCCAAACATTTGTTTGATGCTAAAGTGTTACTCAGAATAGTTTTCTGCCCATGGCCCATATTGTGGTATCCCATTGGAATGTTAGTATATACGAAATTTTTGTTTACATGTGACCTAACCACCGTAACACTTCTTGGTAATTTTTTAGAAATGGAGAGAAATATGTGCCATGTCAGTTTACATCGCAATAATTTTGTTGAAAATTTCCACAGCGCGGCCAAGATTTAACGATTGCTAAATCGAAGTCTTCATCCAAACAAAATTGAACTCCAGAAGTGTTTTTTTTTTTTTTTTTTTTGTAGTTAACTAGCTTCTGGTTGTTGTGGGTATTTGCATAGTGGGAATAGATTCAACAAAACTTGACGTCATCATGCAGGAAACTCGTATTCCAATTTGCTAATAGAGAAAAACTTATTCACGGAGCTCCATTGTTAGAGATTTTCAAAATAAAAGGAGTCGTTGTTTTGGTTTTGTAAAATTTCCTTATTTCCTTAGAATGCTTGTTTTTCCTCTTTGTGGGTTTTGTCCCACATTGGATAGTTGAGAGAAGTTGGAGTGGTATATATTAGGAAACATTCCTAATATGAATAAACAATGTTCTAGTGTGGTGCAGCCCTATGGTACATCGCCATACCGGCAACGCCGGTACGCACACGCGCGCGCGCGGCGTGGGCAGTGTGGCATGGGCTGTGGTGCATTGTCGCGCTTTAGCGGCGCACTTTGCACTTAGCGCATTTCTTATTGCGAGTTGGCAGTAAGGTGGCGCTGATGTGGCATGCCGCGTGTCGCACACGTGGCAGGTGAGTCACACGGAGCGGTTCCGATCGGGTGCAACTCGAGCCTACGGGTACGTTGGTTCAAAAAGTTGCGATCTCAGCCATCGATCGCGAACGGGCACGATCCAACGGATTGGATTAAATCCGATTGGGTGTGAATGAAACAGTACACCTGTTCGGTGTGACTGGGTGTGACTAATCGGTCTAGACCATAGGATCTGATTCAACGGTCAGATTGGATCGGGTGCGTACCCATTCTCAATGGGTGCGTAGTGGCCTATAATTAGACCACTACTTGTCAGAATCCAGTAGACACAAAAAATCCGAGCGTTCTGTTTTGCTGCAGAAAATAGAACACAGTGATTCTCGGTTCTTATATTCGTTCAAGCAGGTATTCTGTCCGTTTCGTTAGTGCAATCGAAAACGGAAAGAACTTCGAGTTCGGGCTTCGATTTATCTTGAAGGCAGATTTGCTGTAACCCTTTGCATACCAACTGGTGGGGGCAAATACTGTCTTTAGGAAAGCGACATCGTCGTGACTCGAAGCGTATTACAGGTTTGGTGGAGATTTTGTCAACGGTACAGATTGCAGCGGCACAATTTTTCCAACATCCATGAATAAGGTTTTACAGAGGTATCATAGCTGCCCAAAAGTGTTTTGAACGGTCGTGATTCATTTCCTCTGTAAAGAATTTATTCACAGCCCTATCATGAATATGTATCTGTCTTGCTAATATAACTAACCTTCCTAGCAAGCATACAAACATAATACTTACAAACATCCATGGGCCTACTCTTCGCTACATTATTATTACATGGATTTATTTCCGTACATTCCCTGAGAGTCACTTATTCTCTGTGTAGCTAGAGAAAATACTTGGAAGAGTTTCTACAACTTCTACTAAAAGTAGCCTGTTATTGCAAAGTTTAGTGTTCCAAATTGAATAGTTGCCCTAACGTTACTGAGAGGAACGACTCGGCCAGAAGGTGCTTTTGAGTCGATAGCTCTTTGGAAACTTGGTTCATGGATGGCTGAGATTGATATAGCTCTTTGGAAACTTGGTTCATGAATGGCCGAGATTGCGGATTGGAGCTCAAGCATTCGAATGCAAGTTTCATGGCAGAAACTACTTGTTGGGCAACTTGATCCGTTGGAGGCAAGAGACGTTGGTCCACGACATCCTTCAACAATATATGATCGGTAGAGTTTGGTGATGACGATGATAGAAATGAGATGAAGGCACCCGGATGACCTCCCAAGATCACTTCCAATGTTACCACTCCAAAACTATAAACATCGCATTTCTCGTTCACTTCCATTGTGTAAGCAAGCTCTGTTAAAAAAAAAAGGGTAGAGACACAAATAGACTAACTAAAATTGCCCGTTCTTCCTCGCATCGATGTTCAAATTGCACTTTCCTACATAGGAGTATCACTTATCATTCAAGTTCTGTAAGGAGGTTATAACTTCGGAAGGATAGGGCTTTGAAATCTATTTTTGCAAGCTGAGCACACAATTAAAAATAACATATCAACGTTAGGTAAAACGTTTTGGGGATTCAATTGCCGGCCACTTGCACTCACAACCAACACAAATGGTCGCACCATTGTTTGTGGAGCCGGTGTGAATGAAACTAACACATTAATGTGAATGTCTGTGTAAGTTATATGTCTAATATCGTGTTCCTTTCGGTATTAGATCAAACTGGAGAATCTTCAGGAAGGACGTCAAGTTAGATTAATCGGCTCTATGAAGAAAAAGCAACAGCAATCAAAGCCGAAATGCCCGACATTAAAACATTAATTTCGTTTTATAGAAAGCAAGGGTAGACATGCTATGTGTGCTATTGAAACGTTTACGTACTTTTTTGTTTTTATCAAAGCCATGGTTGAAATGATTTGAACTTGTGGAATATCCAAGTGGGAAGCATAAAAAAGGTTTTGGTGCTCTAAATCGAGAAATTATACAATAGTTCGGAGTACTCCGGACTACTTAATCACACATTCTTGTGGGGTCTATTACTAAGTGTATGAACCCCAGAAAAATGTGTGGTTGTAAATAGTCCAGAGTACTACGTGGCGGTACTCCTGCATTAGTGAATAAATACTCCCGACCCCACATAAATGTGTGGTTGTAAAGTAGTCTGAAGTATCACGTGGCGGTACTCCTGCACTATTGAATAATTACTCCCCTAAATCATATCAGTAGCAAAGTAATAGCAATAGTAGACTCTATGTAGCACCAACACTGACGCACAACACAACACAACACAACATCGACATGCGAATTTTAAAAAATTGGAGGACATGACATGCTCAGGGAAGCGTTGTAAAAATAAACAAATAAGCTCTAATGTAAATACATAACATATTGTTAGAACTTGTGACTCATACATTATATATGAAGAGATACTAAGAAGTTCTAGAAAGAGGCCAGTTATCGGAGTGGAGCGGAACGATCGAGTGGAGTGAAGTGAAGCGGAGCGACTGTACGGATATTTTTTTGGAAAAGCAAAGGCCATGTACCCAGATTAGGGTTAGGAATAGAGTGAACTATAAATACTCTATGTAAACCCTATTCAGTGATAATAAGAAACAGCTCCCGCTCTCGCTCCCGTGAACGTACCCGATTTTTAAGGAACCATGTAAATTCTGTGTGTCTTGATTCTTCACTGTTTCATATTCGTATATCGTGTGTGTGTGTTTTCCTACACATACATATGTCAAACACGTGTCCGAAGAGTATTTGTGTCTAGTAAGTATCCGATGCCGATATGTGACTTCCTAAAAGTGTCCGTGCTACATAGAATAGTTGAACTAACGGAACCTCCAAATCCAACAAGCACCAAATGGAAACCACAAAAAATGGACTTAAAATTTGGATCAAAATGAACTCTCTTAGAAATTTACCTGGTGCAGTATATCCAAATGTCCCAGCAAATGAGGTCCAGTTAGAGGAATCAGGCTTCAAAAGCCTAGCCGTGCAAAAGTCCGAGACGTGGGCCTCATACTCTAAATCCAACAAAATGTTTTTGCTCGATATGTCTCGATGAACCAAAGGAGGCAAACAGTCATGGTGCATGTATGATAAAGCATTCGCCACGCCTTTAACCACATTTACCCTCTCAATCCATCCGAATTCTACTGCCTGTTCGTTGTTGCTTAGTATCGCTCCCAAGCTTCCCCGCTCTAAGAACTCGTAAACCAAGAACGAGTGTCGTGTGTGGAAGCAGTACCCATAAAGCTTCACAATGTTTCGGTGTCTTACTTGTGCCAATGCGCGAATCTCAGCCGCAAAACATCTCAAGTCGGTTGCTGATTCACTATCTTGCCACGAGTGAAGTTTCTTCACTGCCACAACC
>BPLS01030268.1:26785-38933 GCA_019656275.1 Rhododendron kiyosumense | reverse complement strand
GGCCAAACAAAGCCAGCCTTACTATCGTTCATGCCACAATAGACAAGAGGAGGGAAGGAAGCGAAACACACTTTTTCTCTTTTTTCTCAGTTTCAATCCTCCAATACTGTCCTGTTCTGAGTCGTTGTGGATCCACAATGATCAAAACCGTTTAGTTTTGGTCTCATAGAAAATTATAGTCTTCTCAAAAATTAATTTGATTGGACACCGATTACTATGTCAACAGTTTAATTTTTGGAGAGGTCAAAATAAATAGTAAAAATTTGGACATTTTTTCACTATTTTTTTTTCACAAACATGAAATGTTAAACATAGCTATTGGTGCCCAATTAAACTAATTTCTAATTTGACTACACTTTTTTGCGACGATTCTGATCATTGTCGAATATCAGCAGTATGTAACAACAATCTCCACAACACAAACAGAATAAGCAAAAATAATTTAGACGCTTTGGACATATAAGCCTACAAGTATATCAAGTTTGGAACAAAAATGGTATTAACACGAATGGTCAAAGGAAGCCTTATTCACATAGGGGCCGTGAATAAGACATTCACGAAGCCGTGCGAGATCTGGGCCGTTTGTTTTGGCTTTGGACGGTCCGGATTTAAATGAAATTTTTCTAGATAAAAGTTTCATTTAAATTTAGACCGGCCAAAGCTGAAACGGTTGCACTCGATTTACCTCCGTAAACTCCTGTTCACGGAAGCTCCGTTAAAAAGATTTATCCATGGTCAAAGATATTCCATGTGGACTCCTATGCATGTAAATAGGCTAGGAGCCATTCCTACCAAAGAAACCGATCATCTTCCCGCAAGTCAGCATTGAAGAAAAATGTGCCTATCAGATTTCCTCCAAACGGAGCCCACTTCCGCTTGCCTGTGGAAAAAAAAAATTACGTTAATTTACCAGTCGAGGTACATGTACTAATTAGAAATCAGGTTCCTCTATCGTGAGATTTCCTCATGTGAATAAAAGCGAGACTCCCGATTCTATTTAAATCATTCAAGCCGTTAGGTTGTGCAAGAGAAAAAATGAGCTTCAGAATCTCAAATTACTAATTGAAGAATCTGGCTTGTCTGCATTCCAGGTTTTGGATTATAGAGGTGTGGTCCTAGTGATCGCAACAGTCGGACAATGTTTTAATGGTTCATATTTGTTTTCAATCTTTTACGGGTAATAAAACACTTTTACCGGTAAAAAATTCAACAAATCTAAACCATTAATTGACAATATGAACGGTTCAGATTGAATCACACATCCTTCTCTACAGTTGATTGCCGAGAACCCAGATCCTTATTGAATAAGAGCAAAAAACAGAGGGGATAGAAGATGACCTTGTGCGAACTATTGAGTACTTAGGGTGCTACAATTACACCAAATGCATCAAGGTAGAGTCCACCCCGTCCATGGAATCCAGCCAAGACTGCACCTTCAACTGGAATGGACACTGGAGAACCAAATAACATACCATAGGGCCCATATTTGCCCCGATTTGAATAAAAAGAGAGCGATGTAATTAGCCGCATTCCACTTATGTCTCCATAGGTCAGGCTTATAGACAAGAGTTGCTCTACTGAACTGTCAATGCACAACTAAACAAGTGAAAGTATATATTAGGACTTTGTTCAGAGTGTATAAAAAAAATAACGATCATCTAAAGTTATTGTAGTTTTTGGTTAAACAATTTTTTCCTTGGTTTGATTGTCAGCGGTGCCGGGGTTACCTTACGCGCACCTCGACTATTCCTCTTCTCAGTCCGGTCAAAGGAGTCATCCGCGCAGGAACTAGGGGATTTACCAGAGATTTCTCTTTTCGAACCTAGCCCCAAGAGGTTGCCAAGCTTCGAACTCAGGATATCTAAATTTACAGATCATCCATATTGCCACTTGAGCAGGGTTTTGGTTAAATAATTCACTTGCCTATGTATTCGTCTCAACAATAAAGAAAAGAAAATATTAAAAAAATTGTTATAGACACAAACGAAAATGCTAAAGTTAGACACAGATGAGTCCAGAACCGTTCGACGTGTGTGTGACCCACGTGCTTCGAACTGATCCAAATCCATCTATGTCCTGATCTATGAATAAATTAAAGAGGGTCACAGTGACACCGTTGCAATATATTCACCACCGGGACCACCAAATCTGTTGGAGCATCCAATAACATTGCCGTCGTGACTTTTACTTGTGATTAAAATTGAATCGATAACTAATCCATAACCAAGAGTTATATGCATTATAGGCGCGGCATCGAGCTTGTAAGCCCAGTATCCACCCCCACTCCCTCCCCAAGGCCCTAAAGTTATAGCTCCTTCTTCACCGATATTGCTCTGCAGATTAACACAATACCAAATATTGGTCTTGGTGGTAAAGTAATATCCAACACGAAATATAGTCGCACTGGTTAGAAGTGCTATCAAAATAAGAAGCTTTCAAAATTCCAATTCAAAAATTTGAATCTAAAATGAACTAGTTGGCATACCTTAATAATACTTAATTTGCCTTCAAAGGTTAAACTCAAGATTTGTCCACCAAAACTTCCTTGATATTGACCCCAAAGTGGGACTGGTGACTGCACTAGCTGAACTAGATAGGAGAAAGTTTTATTAATACTTTTTTTTTTTTTGATCCACAAAGTTTTATTAATACTGTTGTATAAAAAGTAAAAGAATTAGCGATCAACATATCCATATATACAAATTACAACAGGGTGAAGTATGAAGACATGCATAAAAGTTTGGATAACTCAACCTTTTTCTCCGGTGCTTCATTCTTCTCCCTCAGCACTTTATTCTCTACTCCCGCCTCTTCGTTTTTTGTCTTCAGCTCTTCCTCTATCTTCTGTAAATCAACCACCTAAAAAAAATATAGAGATAGTGATACGAATGATATAGAGATTTTTTTGGCTGTGAATGGCATATAGATGTAGAGGGGGGAAAAAAAAAATTTAACAACTTTTTTTTTTGGATTAATCCTAAAAATTGTTTCAAAGATTAAAAGAACAAAGAATGATGGCCTCAAATCCTAAGCAAAGCTAAGAACTATCTCCTATTGATCCGAGACCCAAATTCTAGGTTAGCAAGAAACTAGCCCAAGAAAATATTCCTTGGGACAAAGCCCTATAACACCCATTGGACCGAAGCCCAGAAATCTATGGATTTCAAATCCAAATCTATAACATACAGCTCAAAGACGTCCAACCTGAAAAACTAACAAATGCAATTTTTTTTGAATAAGGATAAAAATAATTTAGAAAGGATTATTTAGCTGAACAAGCCGTTAAAGCTATTCGAGAATGTGTTCTGTCCGGATGAGATGAAAACCCAACCATAGGGTCCACGATCACTGATTTTGGGCTCTATCGGGCATCTACTGAAATAATCTGAATCGTTCATCTTATAGAGTTCATAAATTAATATGTCCACGCAAAAAATTAGATTGATTGGACATCAATAACTATATCAAAAATTAAATTTTGGTTTATAAAACGGATGATCTGATTCTGTCACTGATTTTTTCAAGTTAAATTGTCAACAATCGTCTATTTATAAACAAAAATTTAATTTTTGATATAGCTATTGATGTCCGATTAAGTTGATTTTTTTATATGGACATATAACTTTACAGGTCTTACAAGATTAACGATTTAGATTACTGCAGTGAATTATTAGTAGGGGCCACAGTGGGTGGCGGTTTCCACCTCATCCGAAAAAAAAATTAATCTCTAATGAATTTATAAACTATCCATCTAGTGAAAATTTACCTTTGTTTCTATGTGCTCTATGGGTCTCAGAGTCTTTTAAATCTATAATTTTGATAACTTTCTTCTCTACTTTTTGATAGTATGTGTTTTGGGAACACTTGATTGGGGGAAAAAAAAAAATTCAACTTTGTTTTTTTTCTTTTACACGTATGTTTTCTCACCATCGAGTGTCTCGATCTCAGACCAGTTTATGCAAAATTGCGAATCTCGATTAGTTTTGGCATTTTAGAATTAGCGAACGGACAAACTTCTGATAATTCCGAGAGCTTTCATTGAGACAGAGAGTCGAACCTATAAGCTTACGAGAGAGGACAATCTTGTGGTGCTTTCAATCTGGATAATTCTAGAATCACACGCTAGTTCGTGATCCGTACACTTACTCATGGACCGTGTTAGCATTGGATATGGTTAGGCCAGTAATGGACACTTCAGTTTTCAATCTCCATTGGAATAGTACAGTACTAGTTAAGTTACGGACTCATCACTTGGTTTTTATACAGACAGAAGTCATGGAAAAGAATTCTTTCGGACTCAAACATTATGCCACCCCCGAAACCAAAACTACAGGACCTTAACCCGGCCCACTTGTAGCCAGGCTGGAGAAGAATTGGGCCGAGTTTGCGCTGCAGATTAAGAGCATTCGTGTCAATCAGTATCCGTCCTTGATGGTGCATTTTCTAGATTGGGCAAGCCAGGTTGGAGTTCTCGGGAATATGAACTAATTACCCGGACAGGCTGGTAAATCCCTCTTAATAAAGCAGCTAGACGTGGAAATCACAAGCCCAACTCTTCAACCTACCCCATCACTTCAACCGGGATTTTAGTGTTGTAGGTAGTAATGTGAGAAATTTCTCAGAAATAATTATCTTTCTCTGTTGGGAAAGAAGTTGCGAAAAATAGAGCATACCAATAATTAAATTGCCCGAACTTTGATGCCCCTCACTTGCTCGCTCAATATATTTATTTCGTGAATGGCTTTAAAAAATTTTCAAATATGGCTTACGTATATATTATAATAAATAAAGTGTGTAGGTTCTACAATACGACTCCTATGATCCCATTCCCCTTCTTGAGGCGGATATGAGGGGAGTGACTTTTGAGAGATTATAGTTTGTTTTCATTTTCCTATTTACCAAAAAAAAAAAAAATACTCTTACGAGGCCTGGGCCAAGGTTCAAGAAGTATTCCTCGCTCTACCCGAATTAACCAATGGGTCTGAAATATTTGGCCCAACCTAGCCCATAGCCTTAAATACCAATTCCAAGTCCATAGAAATGTGGGATGGACTTTACAACGATCTCCACAGGACAGATTAAGGCAAAGAAAATGAGATCATTGAGATGGCATAAGAATTTAACATACAACCTATTATTCTCTAATGGGTTATGAACATTTTGCTAAAAATTGCTATGAACAAAAGGTAGACAAATCTTGTTAGGTGATACAGTGAGAAGCAAAAGAAATAACTCATTCAGATAAGAATCTCAAGCCTAAAGACTTAACCATAGACCCAATAACAGTGGTGGAAATAAGGTGAACAAACGGTTTTGCTCTTGTTCCTAATCCATGAGAAGACCATCAAAGTAAAAATATGTTTCCATCAATCTACTTAGGGAGACTTGAGCATTTACTAGGTCTTTGGGTAGAAGATTTGTCAGTTAAGCGGGATTAAATTTCGAAAATTGACATTCTTTGATTCACGTGCCACTACTCTCAAATCACACAAATCACATTTAAGGTATCGAATGAGTGGGGTGGACAGGAAAAGGGTCATTCCTGGATTCTTGAAACACAGAAGAGTCAAAACAAAGTTTCCTCAACTTAGTGAAAGTTGATAAATGTGATTCTACCAAAAGGAGAAAAAGAATAATGAAAAACGAGAGCAGAGCATTTCCTTACTTGATGCATTCTAAGCCTCAATTCACTTTTGGAAGTTTTTTAATATATGACTGTATTGGGTAGCATAAAACCAATTCAATACAACATACTTCACATAATCCAATTCTCTTATCATTCTACATGCATATCAGAAAGCATCTATCTCACCAATCATGAACTTACAATGACTGATCAGCCAATACTAGAGCAAATATTGAATTGGAGAATAACCACAGTAATGATATAATCCAAAAGGAACTAGCTCTTCAGTCAGTCCAGTCCTTGGGCCATTTGTGAGGCCTTCTCAAAGCCACTTCAATTTTCGGAACTGTTCATCTTTTAGAACTCATCGAGTACATCATCCATGCCAAAAATCATATTGATTGGATATCATATCATACCAATAAACAAATAATGGAAACACATTTATCTTGAGATAAGCAGGTTCGATCCAGAGTGCAGGATTGTTTTTTGCATGGTTAGCTCTAAAAGATGAACAAGTTCCGATCATGTGGATTCGAGAAGGACCCACGAACGGCCCAACAACACGCCTTTTTCTTCCAATAGATATGTCCATATAGGTCCGTCTAACTGTGCTACAAACCAAAATCTTTGTATCCACATTTATGTTGATTTCATTTAAATTTAGAACTACTAGCAAAGACATTCATGTAATGTTAACTGAATGGATTTTGTCTTTTTATAACCAAGTGCACGTGCCAGCTTATGCGCGCCCAACGAATTGTGATAAAAGAACAAAAACTTATCCAATCATGGCCATCCCAGCAACAGTAATCTTGAAGAAGAAGAAAGGTTCAATATTGTAAAACTAAAACCCATCTCATGAGATTCATCAATTTTAAACTAAAATATAGTAGTAATTTAATTTCGCTGTAAATTCCAACCACTGAGCCTGGGAAAGAATCAAGAAAATACCCAAAAAAACCAACTGACCTTCAAGAGCTTTGGTAGCCTTCAATTGAAGAAATGGAACAACTGAAATACCCAGAAAGAGGATAGCTCTCCTCTTCAAGAAAACGCTGTCGGTTGGGCTGTCACGATGCATACAAGCCTTGGCTGTTCTGTTCTTTCTTCCATTTCTTGGGAAAGAGTAGGGGAGAAGAGATTGCGAAGAGTTTAATGAAGGGGAAAACGATGGGGATAGAGAGTGCGAAAACCAAGAACTCCCCATTTCAAAGATCATTGCTCTTCTTGATTTTTGAGTGATTCTCAAGCACTCTCTGGTCTCTCTCTCTCTCCCCTGTTTTTTTGCTTTTTTGGGCCTCAATGGCTGTGACTTGAATAGACCTATATACCCTCTTTTCGATGATACAATAACATAATAACCCTTCAGAAGAAAAATCCTAAGAAAAGTTCACTTTGACCCCCGTCCTTTGAGCTATGTTCGTATTACCCCTCGGATGGTCAATTGTCACCACATAACTTCCTTTTTGTTTTGTGAAATATTAGTAAAAAATGCACAGTTAAGCTCCTCATGGTTTTATGACGTTATGCATAACTACCGTGGAAGTTTGGTTCTTTCTTTTTCCTTTTTGGTTCTATAATTACTGTACTAGGTAATAAAATCTCCAGGATTAATGTATCTGGATATATTAGGTAGGTCAATTAGCATTCCTTTAATACTGGCACTGCTACTTTGTTGGTTGTAGTTTTTTGGTTTTATGAGACATAATGAGGTACTCTTCGGTTTCCGTATGCACCTTGTCCAACGTCCAATCAGGAGTGTGTTTTGTTTTTATCTTCCTTTCGATTTTTCACCCAAACTATGCTCGCTTGCTTCTGTTGACTGATTACTCTTCTTGGTGCATTGAGAGTGGGCATACCTGATATCTCGTATCGAAATCATCAATTGCTATTTGCTCCTTTGCTTGCCTTCTTTTTCTTGACCGATTACTCTTTTGCTGCACTGAGAATGTGCACGCCTGATATCTTAAGTGGAAATCATCAATTGCTCATTTGATTGCTGTCCGACTCCACAGGTCTGTTGACCACCGAGAGTAACCTTGTTTCACTAGTTTGGATGAGTGTTCATTCATCTCTTGTTTTGTTTTCTTGACTGAGTACTCTCTGCTGCATTGAAAATGTGTTTGCCTCATAAAGTGGAAGATCTCGCGGAAGTGATCGAATGCTTATGTAGTGCATTGTTCTTCGTCTTTCATCATCATCATCTACAGTTCATGCACAAAATCGTTTATTTTCTTGTGGTGAGTTGGTTATGTGATATCCTGATCGTACAACATGGGACATCCACTGCATGTCTTGACTGAGAATAAAGCAGAAAAAGGCAGATGTTTGCTATGGTAGTTTACTTAAAAGATTTTGTTGTTACTGGCTTTCTTCCCTTCGGCAATTGGTAATGCCTGATTTTGGGCCTTTTTCTGGCGTGCATTTCGTTAAAGTGCATTTGGCTTAAGGAGCAGTCCGGCAGTCCCCAGGTTTTTTTGAGGACCTTCGCGAAATATTCACTAATATTCAAGTCAATCCAGCGAGAGAGAAAGAGAGTACATTGCAAGTACAAAAAAATCTACACAATATGTGATCGGGAAACAATGATTGTTAGTGCAAGTAACCTCCGGTGACATCATTCCTTCCAAGAAATAACAAAATGTGTCTGATAAAAATTGGAGCGATACAGAGATGAGGGCATTGTTTCCATTAGCTTATATCCCAACCCAAGCTTAAACAAAGTAGCGCAAACAATACACAAAGTTACCTTGCCAATAAAACTTTGCTCAGGAAGTTATTACCCTTTTTTCACGTAAATTCTGTAACTCCTGTCGATGACCACATTACAATATGTTGGGAGTAGCCATAAGAAAGCCTGTTTTTTTTTTTTATCGATTTCCCATCTCCCACTGGGAGACGAATTTGGTGCCTCGTTTTTAAGTCCTTCGGGAGTTCTAGCACTTTTTCTTTTTTTCATCAGCGAGTTCTAGCACTTGGATGGATAGGCTGACCCGTGAAATTCTTCGTAATTCCTGCACCTTGGCGATTCAATATCTACGAGCCTCTGAACAATCCTCATTCGAATAAACTCTGATACTTGGAAGGCCTTTCACCATGGCTAGCGGAGAATTAAGAGCTCCATGTTCTTCAGAGTCCAATCTGGAGCAATCTTTCACCATTATTTCCATCCCGCTTCGCCTGCAACTTCACCCTTCACATAGTTATGCACTCTTGTGCGAGCAGGCACCATCATCTTTGTCAGTCAAAACAACCAAGGCTGGCCCGAAATAGATGGCACTCTCTTGAACATTTCTCTATTCAAGGTGAAGTTTTATGCAGTAGATCTCCTCTGGGCTTTCAAGGGGACAACATTCTCTTTTGGAGCGAAGGAAACGGAACCTTATTTCTACCTGAGAAAATCAAGAAAAAAGAATCTGTTACCATGAGAGTATTTTGACAACATGAACACAATCAGCCTTATATAGCATTCATTCAGGAATTATCTTGCAAAGATAACGAGTTCACACTCTCTCTCTCCTTCACAGTTAGTCAATTTATCATTGAAGTCATAAGGATGGAAAGGTTCTTTCTTTTTACATCCAAGGGGCATCCACATTTTTTGTGCATATTGTACGAACTTACGGAACACCATCCATATCAAGGTAGATCGAAACTCAAGTATGTTCCCCATACTTGTGACATAAGTTTACGTGATCATGTTCCGGCCAAGACATTTATATAGTTTTAAAACCGTAGCCACTCTTTAGTTTATTTGAAGCAGCTAGCCATGATGTGGCTAAACCTTAAATCTCATACATGGGAATGTAATGACTCGATGAATAGTCCTAAAAAATAAGCATAAACCTTCAAAGCTACAATAGGGAAATACTAGGAAACAAGGAACAAAGTGACACATTTTGCTCCACATAGCATTAGGATACGGATTAACACCCTTCTATACAAGGCACACCAGTAACTTCACTATGATACTTTTCACAATGGACATGGTATATTCTTCCAGTGCAAATGAAACGCGCCTTAAAGAATAAAACAACACAACTAATAGAGATTAAATATGGTACCGTTTTTCTTTCATGGAGTTGTATGTGCACGAACTTCATCAATCTTTCCTACAGCCTCAAGTATTGACGAGTACGTAACCCGATCATATTCAAAACCATTTAAGTGCATCTCTTTCATCAGCTTTGCAGCCTCCTCAAACATGCCAGCACGACTAAGACAGCCAAGGACAGTGTTGTAAGAGACGGCATCCAGCTGCATCTTTGAATTCTTCATCTTCGTTAACATCTCCATTGCTCGTTGTGGGCCACCAGTCCTAGCGAAGCCATTGAGAATGATATTATGCGAATTTAAGTCCGGAACACAGCCATTCTCTTCCATTGTTCGAAGCAATGAATGAGCTTCATCTATCATTCCACCCCTTACCATCCCTGACATGAGTGCATTATATGTATATACATCAGGACTGCGCCCAAGACCCTTCATCTCATTAAAAAGATCTACAGCATCTGTGAGACGCCCACACTTTCCAAAATGCTTGATCATCACTGCATATACCCTAGCACTTGAAGATCCACAATTCTCCTTGAGTTCTTGAAATAGCTCATTCGCAGCTTCGTACCTTTTTGCTTTTCCCAGAGTGTTTATAAGGCTACAATATGCAGCTGGACAGGGAGGAAAACCCTTTTCGTCCATCTCCTCAAGCAACAACAAAGCTTTCTCTACCCTATTAGTCTTGCAAAAGCCATCGATAAGAATTGAGTAAGTAAAAGAGCTAGGAATTACACCGTTTGACTTCATTCTCTCAAACAATGAAACCGCCTCAGATGTAGGAGCTTTGCATTCGAATAAAGCTTTAATAACAGAATTATATGTCACCACATTCGGTGCACAGTGCAGTGGTTCCATATCTTCAAATAGCTTGATGGCATCAGCCAAACGGCCCGCTCTGCCTAAGAGGTTGATTACATTGTTTATAAGCACGACATCTGGCTGACAATCCTCTTTGAGCATGTCCATGAAGATACTGTACGCATCTTCAACCCTCTGAGCTTTCCCAAGTCCTTTTATGACTTCTGTATAAGTATAAACAGTTGGAGGGCAACCCTTTTCTTTCATCTCCTGGACCAATCCTAAAGCGTTTTCAACCCTACCCAACTTGAAGTATTTCCCCATTAAAGAAGTATAAACTCTTGCCGTGGGATGTAATCCATTTTCTCTCATTTCATCAAACAGCCTTATAGCAGAATCCTCGCGACCCAATTTCCCAAGGGTCGATATAAGTGCACTGTATGTAACTGTGTCAGGGAAACAGTTACCTTCACTGCACATCTCATTGTAAAGCTCATAGACTTTCTCATGGTGGCCTTCCTGCATTAGCATCAATATTATGGAGTTGTAAGTGCTTGCAGTTGGTTTGCATTTGCGACCTTTTATCTGGTAAAAGATGGAGAGTGCCTTGTTCATCATCTTAGCCTTGCCCATAATTTTCACAATTTCAGATAGATCAACTGGACTTATGGGGCATGTACCCCAGACCATTTCTTGGATTGCTTTCCACATTTCTCCAACTTGTCCAGCTTCATCCAAACAGCGAATTAGAGCCATGTAGGTAGTAGAGTCATGCTCAAAGTTCCTTCTCTTCCCAGCCCACCTGAAAAACTGGATCTTAACATTGGTCTCAACGTCTATTTTCAAAACCTCACGAACTAATCGATGATCCACCTTCAACATGAGCACCTCCAAAGCCTTTTCTGCGTCAGACCCCCACTTAAATATCTTCAAAATTCTTATGAATCTCTCATCCAGTGTCCTCACAGATCGGTTTTTTCGTGACACAGAACGATTTGTGGGCAAGTTTGGTGTTTCACCCTTTGGAGTTGACAGCCAAAACATTTGGACAATTTCACTTTCTGCCAGATTAAGATTCATTCAATTTCCAATATTTTTTTTCCATTAATGCAAACAGGAGCCAAATTAACTAACAATATGGTAGGGAAAAAATTCTGTAGGGTGCCTGTTTGGAAATGCAGCATTTGTTCCAACTTCCAAACAAAACAGCTTAGGAAGAAACAAAGTGATGCAGTGGCCATAGAAGAGTGCTACTTTAGGCATTTTAAGCCTAGAGTGGCAAAACCAGTGAATATTCACTAATTGGCAAAACCAGTGAATATTCACTAATTTCCTTCACTAATGGCAAAACTAGTGAATATTCACTAATTTCCCTCTCAAGAGGAAAACTAGTGAATATTCACTAATACTTGGTCTATCTTTTTTCCAATTTTGTTCTTATTCGGAATTTTTCCGTTTTTGGTAATTTTTACTTTTAATTGATTCGGCTTCCGTTTTGGACGAATCAATTAGGTATTTTTTCCGTTTTTGGTAATTTTTACCTCTGATTGATTCGCTTCTGTTTTGGACGAATCAACTAGGATTAGGGTTTTTTTCCTCACTATTTAATAAGTTGTAAGCCTTTAGGGCACGGAAGTTGTTAATTATTATCGAATAAATCAGAGT
>BPLS01030268.1:9237-26775 GCA_019656275.1 Rhododendron kiyosumense | reverse complement strand
CAGAGAACGTTTTCTCTAACTTATATCGTTTGTGTAATCTTTGTTGCACGTTCTTTTCTGTGGTTCATACACAGAGAACGTTTTCTCTAACTTATATCGTTTGTGTAATCTTTGTTGCACGTTCTTTTCTGTGGTTCATACACGCGCTGCATCACAAAGTCATAGACATATACAGACAGCCATATGCGTACACACAAATGTTGGAAGTGGTGCAGCTACAGGGACTGTAACAGAATGAATATACCAAACATGATCATCCAAATGTATAAGCACTAAGATTAAAATACCAGATGATGAAACTCTTATCTGTCTGCTTAATTCTGTTGCATAGATGAGGCAACGTTGATATTACTCGCCTTGAACCAATTGGTCCTTCGACCATTTTCCTGAAGCCCCTAAAGTACATTTCAATGCAGCTAGAAGTATGTTAAGTAATGTTCAAGGTATGGCATGGATGGTTGGGCACACAGTTCATAGCACAGCGCACCAATGCTTGAAAGTAATGTGCGTCATTTTACCTGTCAACATAATGTGAAGCATGTTAACAAACTGACAAGATGGAAGCTGGATAAAGTCCAAACAATACACAGGGAGAGAAGAATTTCTCGCAGAAAGAAAACCAAACATTAACCACAGAAAAAAACATAATCCCATTTTTGAAGAGCCTTTGTCAGTCAGGTTATGAAGAGTAAGTAAAGAACTCAGCATCAGCTGAACTTTCTTTATTGAAAGATTCGCAACTTAACTTTTTGCTCAAACTCGCAATATCAAGGTTAGAAACAAAACGCAAACAGTTATGTAAGACAATTTGTAGGCTCAAAGTTGTAGCAGAGTACTTGCTTCTGGTACAACAAGCAAGAAACTGTCACTATTATAACCATGCCATATGAAATCAAAACAAACCAAACCAAACCAAACATGCCAATCAATTTGGGTCGGCAACATGAATCCATTTTCTCCATCGAGCTCAATTGAGGCCAATCCATTTGGGTCCTTTCAAACTACCGCCTCTAAGGTCTATATTGGTAATTGGTCTAACCCTCTTTGCCCCTCCCCTTAGTGCTACCCTTGATTACAATACCTCATTTCTTGGTCTTTACTGGGATGCATATCCCATACAATTTGAACTTGATCAAAGTACAGCAACTTTGGCTGTGATACACACACAACTTTTATTTTTACAGGTAAATAAAATTTACAGAACTACACATAAAACCGTGGGGTTTTGCTATGGGCAAGTTATACTGCATGCCTCGACTAAATTGGTGCGGCAAAGGTTGAATGTCCAAGTGCTTGGTTCCAATGGGGTAACTGAAATGTGTTGCCAATTGACAACTACCTCTATGAAGAAACAGATTAGAATATTAACCTAATCACAGGACTATGTTGCAGAACTACAGAATTTTGTCAGTCGCATCTTGCGAATTTAGCGGATCCATAACCCAAGGGGTTGGCTTGGCGGGCAAGGTCTCGGACATAGAGTTTGCTCCTCGCTAGGTCTCATGTTTGAGACCTCTCAAGTGTTACCCACTCTCATGGAGTCACTCCACCTGGGCTTTGCCCCGGTTATAGTCGGGCCCGCTAGAGGACGGTGGGAGTGACCCTACGATTAGTCCAGTTGCGCCGTAACTGAGCAGATTCCAAAACAACATTTATTTAGCTATTGTTAGGTGCACTACTAAATCCAAGAACACAATTCAGCGAAGCATTTCATCGAAACAAATCAAAGAAGCGTATCACTCATCTGTTAAAAATGCTTCAAACAAGGGACAAAATTTCACAGAAACAAATACCCAGAAGAAAATTTTGGGCAATGAAATAGAGGCACAGTCCGTGATACAGACCAAAATGATAAAATAAAATAAAATAAAAGAAAGAAAAGAGAGGGTATTTAAGAATATCATACAACAGATGTGGGAGAAATCAGGCTTTATCAAACCCCCGTCACTGCACAGCCGAGAGGTCAATCGGGAGGGAAACGCCGGTCACAAATTACACGTTGTGAGCTGTGTTCATCTGGGCGAGAGAGAGAGAGAGAGAGAGAGAGAGAGGCTTGCTTCGAGTTCACTTTCGGAGCAAACTGGGTTCACAAGTTGGAATTCGTTTCTCCTTCTTATTGGAACGTCCTTCGTTCGAACCCTGTGTCAAGCAAGGGAGGCTTTAGCCTTAGGCTAGGGAAAAATCTTCAAACCAGGCCCATTCAAACCAAAGTTCTGAATACCGTACCGGTTAGAGTACCGGTTTTTTTACTAGTACGATATGTATCGGTACCGGTCAGATACCGGGTACCGTTTCGGATTTAGCGCTATTTACATTATATAGTTATAATTCAGTTATTTTTTGCATGTTATTCAATTTATTATAACATAAACTTTTATTAAACAACACAAATTACACTCTCATCAATATAAGTTCCCATAAATATCAAATCATGAGAGTTCAAATTTTATTTTAAAAAAACCTATAAGCTCAAAGAAATAAATGAAAACAAAACCTTTCTCAGGCCTAGTAGGTACTAGCAGCGGATCAAAAAAAAAAAAAGGTTCTAGCCCCACGTGTAAGCTGTAACTTGTAATACTAGCAATAACCAAGGGTAATTTCATCTTTCAGTCACTTTAATACTAGCAATAAACAATTCTTTCTGTCATTTTCTACCAGCGCACCTCCTCCCCGCCTCTGCTTCTCTTTTTCTCTCTCCTCAACCAGTCATGGCGAAGTGCATACACAGGTATCTGCTCTGCGAGGGTTGCGATCGGCCACAACTCAACAAGCTTCTCTCTCTCTCTCTCTCTCTCTCTCTCTCTCTCTCTCTCTCTCTCTCTGTTGCAATTTGGCAGAGATGCCCTTGTAACAGCTTCCGGTCACGATCTGCAAAATCCCGGACGAAAATCCCGATAACAGCTTCTCGGCCGAGATTCGCCCGGTACGCCGGAATCTTCCGAGATCAACCGGAAAGTTGGACGAAACGGAAATGGAGGTTAAGAGTACCGGATATGTGCTGAAACGGAACGTACCGGCCGGTACAGAACGGTATCAACAACACTGATTCAAACCCGTTCGGCGGGGTGTGAGCTCCACGTGCACGTGAGAATTTTTTGTTTGTACCTAAAATTTTATTGCGCATACAATTGTTATTCGTAATTGTGTTATAGCTCCATTTGATTGTGTAAAAAATTAGGAAAATATTTTACATATAAAATATTTTACATATAAAATATTTTCCATCAAATTGGATGAAAATGATTTACTCTTAAATCTTCTGTAAGTTATTTTCTGAAATGAACCTACTGTTAGAACTGTGGCTCATAGAGTTTTAGAAAGAATGCCAAATGCCAGAGCGTAGCGGAGCGACGACATTTGGCCTATCACTGATGATACAGTAAAAGTAGATTGGGCGGAATGCCCCAGGCATTCCATAATTGGGGCGTGCGGGGGGCAACAGCGTTGCCCCCCTCGGTACGGTACAGTTCGTACAATGGTATTTTTGAGATACAGACCAAATATCATATTAGGGTTAGAATAGAGTCAGTATAAATACTCTATGTTGTAAACCCTATTTCGTACTGTGATAATAAAAGAACAGAAGCCTCTCTCGCTCCCGTGGACGTACCCGGTTTTGGAGAACCACGTATATCTCTGTGTTGATTCTTTACTGTTTATACTCGTAAATCGTGTGCGTGTGTGTGAAGATCCTAACACCTACTACCTTCTACTACAATTCTCACTGCTCAGTTTCCTCGATCGTTGGTCCTGACCCACGTTCAATTCTAATATTTCCAGATCTCTCCACCGTTTAAGTCCCTCTCCTTACACTATTTTGTTGATTTCTGAAAATATTTTCAAGTGCCAACCAAACACCAGAAAATAAAAATTTTAAAAGTTTGTTTTCTGAAAAAACATTTTACATCGAAACAAACGGAGCCTTAGTTTTTGCAAATCATCTCGTAACGACAAATGATTAATTCTAAAATCAAGCCTAAACAAAAAAAATTGCATAATCGCTAGACATCAATAAAACATATGTCGTTTCTAAAAAGTAATTTTTGTCCTAGCACACACAATAACAGAAGAAATTATTTTTGCTGTATATGGAAACTAGGCCTATAAAGGAAAAATACAAGAATTGAAAAAAAAAAAAACTCCAATAAAAATTTGAGTAACAACTCCTTAAAATTTTCTCTAAAATTTCTCTCTCACTCCACTTTTATTTTCTTGAATAGGAAGTGGTAATTTTCATTAATAAAGAAGGAGACCTTTACAGGGGGTCACATAAAAAGTCATAATCAAGCAATCAAACCCTTATAAAACAAGAGACCAAACTAGAAAATGGTCTTATATACATGTCATTCCTACGCACAAACATAGTCTCACAAAGCAAGGTATAGGACGGACTTACATGCCTTTCTCCTAAGCACAAACATGATCTCGCGGCAAGGGTGGACTCCGAAAGCTCGGCTCTGGGTTCCCGATCGACAGCTCACGCGAGGTCCTGAGTTCCACCTGGTTTAAAAGCCTCGAGATGCACAAGCAAACCGATCCCCACCTATTTTCTCACATTTGTGTGATTCAAAAACCTCCAAAAGCAAGAGTTCCAATTTAACTGAATTATTACACATTGAACTGGGTCAAGAGTCTAGAGCCAGCACCATCGTCAACTCAACCGATGGTCTCTGATAAAGGGATAAACATGCCCATCCGCATCTCCTTTGTTGTTACATAGACATGTTTTGGTTGATCGGACATTGAATTAGATTAGGTTATACACCTTATAAAACTTCGCTTCTGTCGATGGAATTCAATCACTGGCAGTCATTTTCCCAGTCTAATAACAAATCTGTTGCCTCAGCATTTCATACAAGTTCCCCAGACTTAAGTAGAACGCGTACAAAAAAAGTGGGCACAGATACACTGATAACCCAAAGCAGCTCACCTCGAAAAGTACTTGTATACACATCCGAGTCTTTACCACATAAATATCCAAATCCAGAGCATAGCAGTCCGTGTTTAACAGGAATGGATCAAATTTCAGGCTCAAATGCTCAATATACTGGTAGAACCATAATAATCATTGTTGTATACTTGAGAAAATCAAACAAAGACACAGGATGAATCCCAAAATAGATCCTCGATACAAAGGGAGGGAAGGGTGACAAATGACACTTAAAAAGAAACCGGTCTACCAAAAAGGACAACAGAAATTTTAACGTTTCTCGTACAAACCCATTTGAAAACTGGATTCTAAAAGAACTATCCTATATAATGTTGGAAATTTGCAAACCATCGAACCAGTAGGACGGCTTTACGGGAAATAAACAATCTCACTGGTAAATACCCCACAGCCTTTTAAGTACAGGTCCATCAAAGAGTCTTAGGCTGACGACTTAAAACACATCGTCCAACTTTCGGCCTGCATTCAAAACTTAAAACAAACAGGTCACTAATTTATGTAGTCTCGGGCTTTTCGGTATCCATTGGCTCTTCGTCAGCTGCTGGTGCCTCACTACTAGCAGCTCCAGCATTCTCATTAGGGTCGGTGTTTGTGGTGCCATTGCCATCACCCTGAGGTGGAGCTGGCATTGGAGTTTCCGGAGTATCTGGGCTTAGGTTTCGTCATTATTGGCCTTGCAAACCTGTTTGCAGACATGCTAGAAGTCAATAGCCGCATAAAATCTAGGGGAAAAACAAATGTCATGAGTAAAGACCCATCCTTAGTTAGAGATATAGGGCAATGCTTCTAAGTTCAAACACCAAACTAACCTTCAAATACTATGTTCAAACTTGACATACGGGTAGCATACTTAGAATATCACATTATACTTGGAAAAACAATTTGAAATTTGACAAGTCCATTTTGAGAACACTTTAACAGTACACGCCCAAAAAACCTAGTAATAAAAAATATGATGAGTTGATTGGAGTGTACTGTAAAATCTCACTTCAAAATGTGAAGGTATCATAGTGAACTTTTAATGGTAAATTATGAAGTATGTGCTGGGGATGCTCTTAGATTTCAGAACCAAAGATGCAACCTCAAATTAGAGTAAGCTACGGAAGTTGGAATAGCGCATGTCCTATCATCGAGCTAAAATACCATCGGATAAGAGGGTAAAGCCACTTGCACTACATCACACTGGATAAGAGATCAGAGACGGTCAAATTAAGAAGTTAGGGAACAAACAGAATACCAGGAGAATATAACAAGAATGATAGGACACATTTCGAGCAATGTCAAACAACATATACCTATCGAGTGCTTCAGCCTTCCTTCTCACGTCAGCAGACAAGAGAGCTGGAGTAGCATACTCGGGCAGTGAGTCCTGATGTAGCTTTTTCTCCCTCAACCAAGTCTCAGTTTCAACACATTCATTTAAAACCTACCAAGCAATAAAATTTGAAATTATGGACAACAGAGCAATCAATTTAACCCTGCGCCTACGAGAGAGAGAGAGAGAGAGAGAGAGAGAAAGAGAGAGAGAGAGAGAGATATCATGTCAAACCTTCTGCTTTTCTTCCAAGTCAATGTGATTGAACTTAGGATCGTTTGACAGTACCGCATCCCTGTAGCTATTGATGCAATAAACAAGTTGATCAATCACCGGTCCCCTCGCCTTGTACTCCTTGTAATGCTCCTCAATGTGATTGCCTTGCTGCGGATGTTGAATTGCATGTCAGGTACTAATAACAAAAGTGACTAAAGTAAATCAATGAAATCACCAAAAGCTGACCTTCTACTTGCACAAGGCCTTTTAAAGCCGTGAGGGCGGGCCAAAGCGCATAGGAACTTCGCAGTTAAGCGTGCTCATCCTGGAGCAATCCAGGGATGGGTGACCTCACTGGGAAGTCTATGAGCTTTGGGCGTCCAAAGCGGATAACATTGTACAAAGATGGAGTGGGTCGTTACAGTATCTCAACTTATACAATTAACAACAGAGTGAAGTATAAAGTCATGCATAAAAGTTTGGATAACTCAACCTTTTTCTCCAGTGCTTCGTTCTTCTCCCTCAGTACTTTATTCTCTACTCTCACCTCTTTGATTTCTGTCTTCAGCTCTTCCTCTATCTTTTGCAAATCAACCATCTAAAACAAATATAGAGATAGTGAAACCAATGGTATAGAAAATTTTTTGGCCGGAAATGGTATAGAATTAGAGGGGAGAATATATATATTTTTTTGAACAACAAATTTTTTTTATTAATTTTTAAAATTATTACAAAAATTAAAAGGAAATCGCCGTTCAAAAAAATGATGGCACCAAATCGTAAGAAAGTGGGACTGGTGACTGCACTAGCTGAATTGGATAGGACAAAGTTTTCATTAATGCATTATACCTTGGACAAAGTTTTATAGGGAACTCTATAAAAATTCCACGTGATAATCTTTTTTTTTTGGCATACAGTATACGTCAGTGGGGGTTAACAGAGTGTTGTTATGTTAGTCAACGAGGGTTCAGAGGCTATCCATAGCCCTGAACCCCAAACCTGCTCTCTATGGAATTCAAACTCAGGTCACTGCTGATGAGTAAAATGAGACAACCAACTTGACAATTTGGTTTCTATTACTTTAAAATTCGAATTTTGTACGCCTCGCCATCACCCTCAAAAACCCCCCACCGGCACCATCACAGCGCTCACCCCCAAAACCGCAACCCCACCAACCCGGTCCCCTCCATCTCCTACCATCACCGCCCTCGCTGCCCGTTCCTGGACGATTCCGTTTCGTTTTGCCTCCCAAGGCTCGAACATCCCTCGCTCCCGGGATGGTACCTCTCTCCACGCCCACGGAAAGCACAGAATCAGATTCTTCAATTCAATAGCAAAGGATATTCACCCAACAGCGGCATTTAGGTGAGAAATGAATAATATTAGCAAAAGATTGAAACTAAATTTAAATTTAATGCTCGTCCAATCTAAAGTATACTTCAACTCAATTTTAATTTAACAAAGCTGTTAATTTTTTTCATATTAAAACTGCAAAAAGTTGTAAGCAAATCAAACAAGTTTTACAAAATAGTATAAAGCCATGCATAAATGTTTGGATAACTCAACCTTTTTCTTCGCTGCTTCGTCTTTCTCCCTCAGCACTTTATTCTCTGCTCCCGCCTCTTCGATTTTTGTCTTCAGCTCTTCTTCTATCTTCTGTAAATCAACCACCTAAAAAAATATCGAGATAGTGATACGAATGGTATAGAGAATTTTTTGGCCGGGAATGGTATAGAAATAGAGGGGAGAATATTTGTTCATCCAGGAAGTTTAGGAGAAAACGTTCACTATAAAGTTAGTGAGAAATTTTAGGAGGTGGCCTACTAAAAAACAATCAGAAAAATGGTATTTTGGGGTTACGTCTCCATAAAGGACTTTCACAGTTAAAACTCTCGTATTATCAGAGTATAAGTCTTAGCAAAGGGCTGGGAGAAAAGTTTCCCAATTTTTAACTTAAACAATGAATTTACTTTCCTTTAAGAATTGTCTATCTCAACTAATATTACTCAAATAAACATTTGGGTGGGGAAGGAGTAATTTTCACAAAAGATTAAAACTACATTTAAGTTCAATGCTCGTCTTATCTAAAATTGAATCTAATTTTAAATTGACAAAGCTGTTAATTATTCAAACTAAAAGTTCAATTCTTTTTTTTTTTTTTTTTTGTATTTGTTCGAAGGTATGCAAAGTTTGCAAACAAATCGACTTTTATAAAATTGAATAAAAATCATGTAGAAAAGTTTGGCTAACTCAACCTTTCTGTCCAGTACTTCATTCTTAGCTACCAAATCATCTATGTTTTTCTTCAATTGCACTTCATTCTTAGCTGCCACCTCAATGATGTAGTTCTTTTCTATCTTCAGTTGTTCCTCTATCTTTCGTAAATCAACCACCTTGAAAAATATAGAGCTACTAGTGATAAGTTGTACTACATAAAAAGTTTTACAAATAATTAACCTTGACAATGCAGTATCAAATCATGCATAAAAAGTTTCGCGAACTTAACCTTTTTCTGCATTTTTTCGTTCCTCTTACTCAGCATCGCATTCTCTGCTTCTACTTCTTTGACTTTTGTCTTCAAGTCTTCTTCTATCTTCTGTAAATCAACTACCTTAAGAAACATAGAGCCCGTGATAAGAATGGTAAATATAGAGATTTTTTTTTATTTATCGAGAATGGTATAGAGATAAAGAAGAGATATTAGCAAAGTACTTTGTGAGAGACATTAGAATCTCCAACCTGGGCTTCGAATTTGAGGATATCAAAGTGTTAAAGCATCCAACTCCAAACCAATTCGCAAAGAGTGGAGAGGCTGCTCAGCCTCATATCCCAAGGCTTTGATACCAGTGTTGGGATTTGTCCCACATCGGTTAATTATCTCCTCCAAAACTAGTACATGAGCCTGGGCGGTCTCTCCACTCTGTGCCAATTGGTTTAGAGTTTGATGCTTTAACATGGAATCAGAGCTAGGCTTTCAAAGGCTTTTTCCCTTTGTTTGTGCCATAATTGCACTGCAGGGGAGTGTGGGGATTTGTCCCATATTGGTTAATTATCTCCTCCAAAACTAGTATATGAGCCTGGGCGGCTTCTACACTCTTTTCTAATTAGTTTGGAGTTTGATACTTTAACACAAAGTTTTTTGAAGGCTTACATGACAATTTAACATGTTACATAGAATTGGACATCTCCACCCAACATGTCAAATTTATTAAATTTAGGAAGTTTTGGAGTAAAGTGATGAAAGTAATTTTTTAACATCACATGTCAAATTTGACATAAGGGAGGAGGCCATCAAATTACACATAAGCATTTCACATTTGGATCGGAATTGCTTCGCATGTCACGTAGTAGTAGCAAAAGATTGAAACTAAATTTATCTTTAATGCTTGTCTAATCTAAACTACAGGCCAATTTAAACTCAACAAAGCAGTTAATTGTTAATCATATTAAAACAAACAAAAAACGGTTGTATAAAAACCAAAAAACTTTTACATCGAGAGGCTTGGGTGTCAATCATGTTGGGAATTTTGCTTCTCGTTGTGATGGCGTTATGGTTCATTTCCCTTCAATCTTTTTTTTTCTTTGTTTGAAGATTAATAAAATCTGTTACACAAAAATAAAATCATGCATAAAAGTTTGGCTAGCTCAACCTGTTTCTCTGTTGCTCCATTCTTCTCTCTCAACACTTCATTCTCTGCTTCCACCTTTTTGTCTTCCTCTATCTTTTGTAAATCAACCATGTAAAAACATAGAGATAGTGATATGAATGGTATAGAGTTTTTCTTTTTTTAATCGGGAATGGTATAGAGATCGATGGAGGGGAAAATATTCGTTCAACCCTTAATTTTAGGACAAAATGTTAAGTAGTTGGAGAGAGATTTCAGCATGTGGCCTGCTTTAAGTCGAACATCATAAGATTATTTGAGAGCAATTTTGTTTACTCTCGCTTTGTTCACCCTCAGCGGGGGTATGCTTATTAATTCCGTGTTTCACTATAATAATCAAAACCGTTCATTTTGTCCAAATTCATTTCTTACGAGACTATGCAAATATTCAACGTTAAGCGTTTGATCTAAAAATTCAATTTTGCAATCAAGAATTTTAAAGAAACTAAGGCTCTGTTTGTTTCGATGTAAAATGTTTTACAATGTAAAATATTTTCTATGTAAAATATTTTTTAAGAAAACAAATTTCAAACTTTTATTTTTCGGTGTTTGGTTGGTACTTGAAAATATTTTCAGAAATCAACAAAATAGTATAAAGAGAGAAAGGAGGAGCTTAAACGGTAGAAAGATATGAGATTATTGGAATTGAACATGGGTCAGGACTGACGATCGAGAAAGCTGAGCAGTGAGAATTACAGTAGAATGCAGCGGATTCATTTCCGAAAATAACTTACGGAAGATTTAAGGGTAAGTCATTTTTATCCAATTGATGGAAAATGTTTTACATATAAAATGTTTTCCTCATTTTTTAAACAACCAAACACCAGAAAATAGGTTTAAACATTTTACTGAAAAATATTTTTCATCCAAACAGATGGAGCCTAAATAAACTCCTAAATGAAGCACTTATTGATATTTGATTGAGTTATATTTTATCCCAGTCTCTTAGAAATTGAATCCGAAAGAATTGAACAATTTCGATCAACAATTAAGTGAGATCCAGAATGAGCATACCCTCGCCGAGGGTAAACAAAACGAGGATGAACAAAATTGCTCTCAGATTATTTTGTGTTTAAAACTCTCTGAAGGATTTTAAAGGTTAAAACTCTTGAAGGTATATTTCTTAGAGTATGTTCATGTACAAGGCTGGAAGAAAATTTTCCGAGACGTTTACTTAACCATCAATTACGTTCCTTTTAAGAATTGTCTACATCAAATAGCACTCCGATTAACATTTGAATGAAAAATTAGCAACATTAGCAAAAGATTGAAACAACATTAATTAGCTTCAGTGCTTGTCTACTGTAACCTTTAATGCTTGTCTAATCTAAACTTCAAGCAATCATGGGGCAAACTCAGTTGGCCAAGAGTCTTATGTCTCACTAGGAGGTACAACTTTTATACCGTAGAATAAAACCATAAATATGATTATTGAGAGGGCGGGGTGCCAACCTGCACATTGGGAATCTTATTTCTCTTTGTAATGCCGTCATGCTTTCTTTTCCTTTAGTCTTTGCATTCTTTTTTTCCATGATTAGTAAAATTTGTTTCTTTGTTGTTACAACAACAAAAAAAAATTCCCTCCATCGCTAAATAAGTGTTCGGTGCGGAAACTTAGGTTTTTAAAAAGATGCATTTTTTCAAAAAAAATATCAAAATTTTTCCTCAAAGTCAATAGATATCAATGAGTAAATGACCCCCAAAATCTGAGCCCGCTTGCCTAGGACCCCGAAAAGTATAGGGCCCGTCGTGCCTAAGGTGGAGGCGCTAGACCATGGCCTAACGCATGCCTCGCCTTTGAGTGTATAGTATCTTTCTAGAGGCAAAGTACGGTTTACTTCTATGTGATTTAGCCATTTGGCAGATGACCTTCTCTATTGCCGATTAAAAAAAATTCTCCTTCCTATGGTTTTAGAGTAAACTGCAAACTCATAACTTCGTTTACGGTAAAAGTAAAAGACTATACTACCCTTTCTTTTCTTAAATAAAGGGCGGCCTCTCCATTATACGTTTAGAAATTTCAACACGGAGTGAGAGATGGCAATTGGGATTGGAAATAAACAAAAACTCTTGTTTTCTTGAGACCAAAATCCACATACAAAAAGTCAGAAAGAGGCCCTTCCCAAAAGGGAAATAAGGACTTATTTTTTAAGAATGCAATTTCAAGCTCAAAAATCATGTGTTTACGCAAATAATTTTTCTATCAATATAGATCTTATTTGATAAATCTCATTGAGATCTATAATACGGTCTAAAAAAAATTGAAAAATTATTTTTATATACATTATTTTTGAATTTGAAAATTTGAAATAAGTACTTATTTTTTAAGAAGATGTTCTTGAATGGGACCGGAGTGGCCTTGGTAAAAAAAGATTAGGCTACTGGACGGCTGGACCCTCTTCCTATTTTCCATGCGTCGAAACTGGAAAAGCTGTTTACTATTCCACGATAATGTTCCGATCCCAAGCACTGGCGTTTAAATTAATGCCTGTGCGACGTACTACCTCGACGTACAGCGACCAGAAATACACTTCTGTGATCGTCTCCTAGTGGCACACAAGACTCATCACTCAAAACTCGTTTATGGGCAGTGTTGATCTCGACCGAAATGCGTGCACCGGAACTCCGGTGACACGCGCCGTGTTGGACTGGCAAAGCGCTCACCTATGAAGCCCTCTACTCCACCGGAGCAACATTTGACTCCTCTTGGTCTTCTCCAACATAATCTTGCAGCTGATCAATCTATCTTCACTGTGGGTGAAGTCTCCTTGCCGCCCTGAGTGAAGCAACGGTTCTCCGGCGTGATTGATATGTTGTTTTGAACGTTTTTCTCCTTTTTGGAAATATGACAACACAAAGCTAGTTTTGAGAAGATAAACATCACCCCTTTAAAAGTGGAAAAAAAAAGTGTGGAATAGTTGCATTGAAAATTTGGAACATGCATTTATCTCTTGGAGATAAGTTGGTGTGCATCAAGACTCGAGAGAGAAGTTTCTAGGGAGAGAAGGAAGTGTGTTTGATGGACTTTGAACCGTTCATCTGCTCCCAAGTTCTCTAAAGAGTAAAGTTGGATTGGAACAAGTGGTTTTGAGCCCACCGTTTGGAAATAAATACTCCCTCCGTCCCACTTTGTTATGCTCTTATTCTTTTTTGAGATGTCCCAAAATGATATGCTTGTTTTAAAATTTTCCATTTTTGGATGTCTATATTACCCTTTTACCCCTCATTTCCTTTTACATTTAAAAAGGTTTAGAATTTCAAAATTTAAATCTAATGCGCCATTTTCCCCCATAAAAAAAGTACACTGTACTCTAAGCTTAATTAATGCATGCTAATCAGTTCTAATACAACCACGGAATGGAATCAACTGGATATCAAATAGATTTGGCTCCAATTTTAGTAATATTTTATTAAAGGGTTAAAATGGTAAAATTGATAAAAAGTCAAAGTAATAATGATGTTTTCTTAAATTGAGAGAAAGTCAAAGTAGGCAAAACAAATTGGGACAGAGGGAATAGCATTGTAATTGAATAGGGAGCATCATCTACCACACATGGTAAGAGGGAAAGTTATTTTCATTAATCCCTCCGTCCCCTTTTTAAAGTCTAGTATTCCATTTTGAGCTGTCTCTTAATAAATGTCTATTTTATAAAGTTAGTAGGTAAAAGTTGGTACATTTTTTATTTTGCCTCTAAAAGTAGATTTCATTTTGAGAAGTTAGTGAGTAAAAGTGTAATGATGATGTCTCTATAGAGGGTAAGTATGGAAAGTGGAGATAAAAGTTGATATAAAATGTGTAATAATGATTTTTTTTAATAAGTTGGAATTATGATACAGAACACTTAAAAATGGACGAATGGAATATTAAAAATAAATGTTAACTTAATTTTTTAAATCGTAATACTAGTCTAAGAACATCTCCAACAACCAGATCATTTTTCTAGCCATTTTGATGAGAAAAAGGGTGATAGCTAGCCACTAAATTTGTGGGCAACCCAACAGTCTCCTCAAACACCATAACCATTTAGAAAAAAATACTAATATATCACCTTGGTGGGTCCCTCCACTAACCCCAAACAAAAACAACACATTTTTCTCCCTCTCACCTCCACCGCCAGTCAGCCATGGTTAACACTCTCTCTCTCTCTCTCTCTCTCGCTCTCTCACAAACACACTCTCAAACCCATCGACCCTTTGCCTCTCTCTCACACACATATCCCTTCTCTCACCCATTTCCAGATTTTCTTCCTCTAGACACCGGCGATTGGTCTGCACCCCCGGCGATCGTAAGACCCCCTACCGGGAAACACACAATTGAAAAAAAAAAACCCAGCACCCAGCACCGATCTGTCTTCCGACCATGAGGCTGCAGCGGGGAGAGAGAGAGCGCAAGCCAAGCGAGGCTGAAAAACCTCACCCCACCGGGCGAGGTACTGTAGCTCCCAAGCAAACAAGCGCAGCTGGAGCGAGTCGTCTGGGTGTGTGATTTCATAGTTTTCTCGCCATTTTCGTCAAATTTTGAGCTGGAGCGAGGCTCTTGGAGTTGCTCTTAGGACTTTAAGTAACGAAAATTAAACAAGGTTGTATATATATTTGTAACGATAAATCTAAAACGGTACCGATATGTACCGTTTCAGTGACAAATCCGATATCATATCCGGAACGGTATTCGAAACCTTGATAAGCATATATATAAAAGGATGGGGAAAGATTTTTTCGGAACTCAAAAACTATAAACACAAAAAACGCAGTAGTCAATGAATTAAAGCAAGATAGATAGTTTCATGTTTACCGCTAACCTGTGGCTTCTTTCGACGGGCGAATCGCCACAATCTCCCCAATTCCCTTGACACAAAATCACATAAAGCATCAACGCTGCGATGTATAACGTCCTCCACAATTGGTTGTCGAACGGCCTGAATCACACTCACCACCAGTGGGACGACCCACATCAGAAATTCCCAAATTTCCGGTCCATCAAGCATGGTCTTTCTCTCTCTCTCTCTCTCTCTCTCTCTCTCTCTCTCCCAAAGAAATGTTGGGGAAGAATATGGTTGTTTGTAAGCGGAAGGACTTATGAATTGTCAAAGACCGGAGATAATGAGCCATGGATCTCAATTTTGTGCCGGACCCATTTTTGCTATGAATTTCCAATTGAGTCCCTTGGTGGGAGAGGCTTCAGTGCAAAGTCTAGGGGTATTCCCGTCTTTTCCCCTATTTTGTGGTGGGGACAAACTGATTGTTTGGGCGAATTTCCAAATTACTAATTTGGATTTTCTGACTTTCAACAATTCCGTTTGTGTCCCAAAAAAATGTGTGCTATTTTGTCTTTATGCATCTGGTATTCTAGGTTTTGTACAGAGGCATTTTCGTCTTTCCACCTTTTCACCTCTGACATTTTCACGCGTATACTGCAACTTCTGTCTGCGTCTACGTCTGCTTCGCTTTCTCTCTCTCTCACCACCAGCCAAGTACTTCCCTCAGACCTTCTCTCTCTCTCTCTCTCTCTCTCTCTCTCTCTCTCTCTCTCTCCATACCTGAAAACCCTAAATTAACCTCCATGCAGGCCTCAAAACGCTAAATTGATTTCCACTGTAACTACTGATGTTCAAAACCCTTGCCTATTGGGGACCGAAACTCTCATTCAACCCTAAAGCCCTTCGAAAACCGTAGAAATCACATACCAGTGATTTCCGGCCCCTAAAACTCTTCGAAATCACATGGCAAGTGATTTTATTAGGTAAGTCAGATGATTTTACGTCAAAACGAGGCTCAAAGGTCTAAAAGTTTCCATCCAGGTTTGAGTGTAAATTTATTCAATTTGTTATGTGGTGAATATGTTTTTCCTTCTCTAATTTTCAATTTTTTAAACCTTGCTGCAATATATCTGTGTAGCATTTTTAGACTACTTCCCTATCTGGAGATGTTGATGTATATACGGTATAGTATGATAGGGAGAAACGTGGCATAGAATGTATATATGCTATAAAAAGAAGAAAATGTTCTATAGTAATTGAGATCATTGATATTTCAAATCCATCAGTTAATTAACGCGCACTGCAGATTGTGTTCTGGTAATATGTATAACAAGTTTTGAATTATTCTTTACGTGCTCTAATTTTGCAGGTGTGCTGCCAAAATATTTCAGCTCAGAGTGGTCAGCGGCTCAATTCCGCTTGCAGGAACGTTCTCAATAGATTGTTGCCTTTGGCCACAAAAAGGACACCGTAGTGATTCTCAGCATGGATGGGAGGTAAAAGACCGAAATCAATGAAGATATCAATTAGTGAAACAGAATTAATCAACTGAGGCATATCTTAAGCTTATTCTGCACATGGGAATAAAGTTTCCCATGTGCAGAATTCTTTACACAAAATTCCTTATGATTGGACTGGATTAGAGTCATCCGTGTATGCTCTGATACAAACACTCGATTTGGGCACAATCTGATGTATTGAAATACCCAAAATCAATTTGTTAAATAACTTAATATCGGACACAAGAAGCTTTAGCCAATCTTTGTGAAAATCAATGAGAATGAGAATATGTTGGAAGTAATAACTATGAGCCAGGAGTCTTCACAATGTTCTAGGCTTTTACGCAGGAGTTGTTTTTTAGCTCTCAAGTTCTCTTTTTATTACGCAAGTGGTAATATAAAAAGGACATCCTGTGTCAGATTAGAAGGTTATTTGATCGAAATGCATTTATTGATTAGATTTTTTCTAAATGGGTATTGTTTTTTTTTTTTTGAGGTAATTGATTAGATTTTTTCCCTGATTACTTTTGGCAGCATTGTGAATAAAAATGAAGGGAAGGGGAGAATTCGATACCCATAGATTCACCATCGGGTAATGTTTGTCAGTCAATTTTGTAATTCTTGTCTTTAGTTATTTGGGTTTGTTTTTCTGATTGGGTAATGTTTGTTAATCCTTTCTTTGTTTGTAACTAATGGGTTTGCTACTAAGTTATTTGAATTTGGTGCATGTCTCGTGCATCCTTTACAGCAGGACCTAGAAGGTTGTATTTTAATAAGGTAAGAGCAGAAAAGGGGGCAACTAGAGATTGTTATGTTGGAATATCACATTAGTAGATTAGCCTTGGTTAAAGTTGTGCATTAAGCCATTAAATGATATTAACTGATGATACTTGCATTGATTTGTTTCTGAGGTCCATATTCATTCACATATTATTTTTTAGAGCTCAAAAACATGAGCTGAATTAGGTTTTGTTGTCGTAGAACGCCAAAGAGAGCACTTATTTTTAACTCATGCTTTTCGCCATTTCATTGTATTGTTTCATTGCGTATTTGTTTATGAAGTTACTTGGTTTATATCAATTTCTGTTGTTTTGCTGGCATATTCTTCAGACTCATGGGTCAAAGAATATAATGAAAC
>BPLS01030267.1:279374-333274 GCA_019656275.1 Rhododendron kiyosumense | reverse complement strand
AAGCTCTCTCTCTCTCTCTCTCTCTCTCTCTCTCTCTCTCTCTCTCTCTCTCTCTCTCTCTCTCGTTCGAAACAATAACTGATTTGTTTCCCTAATTTCTGATACAAACGACCTAAGCTAAGATTGAAGACAACAAACGACGACCCAAGCTGAGATTGAGGGTGACGAACGACGATTGAAGCTAAGGTCTCTCCCTCTCTCTGCCTCATTCTTCTCTCTCTCGTTTTCTTTGATTTTCGAAACAATAAGTGATTTTTTCCCTAATTTCTGTGATTGAGAAAGTTCAAGCGACAGAGAAGATAATAGAGAGAGGAGGCGACATACGAAGAACCAAAGCTGAGATCGAAGATGATGAACTTCAGAGCTACAATCAGCACTAAGGTATCTCTCTCGTTCTTGCTCTATCGTTCTTACTCTTTTGTTCTCGTTCTCTGTGATGTTTTTGTGTGGTTTTCGAAACCCTTAGATCAGGGGATCGTTCCTCTTGAGCTACAGTGGTAGTTTTATTGCATTTGCGATAAGTATGTTTGAGAAACTCTTGCATTCAGTTTTTTGACATACATAGTTTCTTCTGAACAAGCAGAGTGCAGCAAAGCATGTGAAAATCTCACTTTTGGTTAAAAGTGACTATTTCATTCAATATCCCTAACTTGGGGCTTTCTACTGATTTTTGAAACCCTAACAGTATATTGGGCTTGTATGTTTGTATCTATGATATTCGATTTGGAGCTTGTATCTATGATATCCGATTTGGGGCGTAAATAACGTAGAACGATTACTTGGAAAACAAGCTAATTTTTTTGGAAACAAAACAATTATTTAGACTAGTTTTCGTGTGTGACTTATGCTGATTTTTTTTTCCCGTAATCTTTGAGATAATGTCTGCCATTGGTAGGTTACCCATAAGTAGCTCACAATTTGATAAAATGGAAGAACAAGATCGAACCAATGTTGATCCAACCCCTTGCTTCGAGCACCACCATCAAGGTATCTCTCTCCCACTCTCAAAAATTGGTTGCATATTATATCATAAAGGGAGACACATAGACCGGTATTTGTTGAAAATATTTGTTTGCATGTTAGTAATTGTTTTCTATTTTGATTTTTAGAATGCAATTTTTGGATGACATAGCAATATCACCGTCACCATCCCAACTGTGTCAATCAACTATGAATTCTAGTCAAGAAATTTACACTACTCAAGTTAAAAATGAAGTGATACTGAAAATTGACCAAGAATTTATCAAATTAGACGACGTTTAGGAATTTTACAACTAATATGCTAGACAAGCTGGATTTAGTGTCCGAATCAATTCTAGTAGGTTGGGTGAGAATGGTAAAGTAATGAGGAATGAGTACATTTGTTTTAAAGAAGGGGAGAGGAGAAATTCTAAGGCTACTAAACGACGTCGGGGTTTAACTGACCATAAGCCTTTAGAGTTCAGATCTTCCATTTCGACATCCTCTAAGAAATTGTTAAAATCTAAAGCAGAACTTGCATCAAAGTGAGTGGGATCAGATTTTTCACTATGTCTTTTAACAGTATTGAAATCACCAACAAGAATCCAAGTTTGATGCCCAAAAGACCCAAAGCAGAGTCTCAAATCATCCCAAAAATGCCTCCTTGAACTGGCTTGATTACTACCATAAACAACTGAGATGACAAAAGACTTCATATCAAATTCAGAAGATAATAGGATCATTTGGTCTGAGGAAAACAACTTTCTCACTATTGACCCCTATTTATTCCAAGCCACCACAATTCTAGCAACAGGACCAAAATCCCCATTGTGAACAAAATCCCAATTAGAAGGAAGGCAATGTAAAATAGCACCAGCCATATTTTCTTTCCTAATTTCAGATTCAACAATCCCTAGCAGAGATAAACTATTAGCAAGGATAAATTTTCTAATTTTAGCTTGCTTAGTGGAATTATTCAACCCCCTCACATTCCATGAAGCAAACTTTACCATTTATGCTTTGTTTTTTTGTGTCTCTTCCCTACTCCAAGGTTTCCCCCTTCACAAGCCTTCTTTGAAGATTCTCCTTCCAAAACAGATAAGGCTTGAAATGCAAGATCAGGATCTTGTAAACCCACATCACGAGTAGGTAAGAAATCAAAGGTTGCAGATCCCTCTTGGTTTATGCAAGGCCTAAGCTCCGGCAAGGTTAAAGAAGTAACATTACATCCAACAGCAACAACACTGGGAGCAGGAGAGGTAGGTTTGTTCTCATCCCCACATGGTGAACTAACCATCCCTTTCTCACTTTCTGTAGCATCATCGATCAAATTATCTTCATTCTGCAAGGATAGAAATTGATTGGAACAAGGAACAGTCACCACTGACTCCTTAGTGGCAACTCGATCACGAGAAATGTCAAGAAAAGTATTAGGATCACCCTCAGACCTATTGCCTTTCACAACCCAAACTTTATTCTGAATGGAATCTTGAGCTTTACGAGTAGCCTCCAATTGAATTGGAGGATTAACTAGCTTACTGCATTCTGAATGGCCAAAGATATTACATGAAACACATCTCAGAGGTCTCCAAGGATATTTAACACCAACCTTAACCATCCTTCCTGTTGCAGTAAGAAGATCGATAGAGTGAGGCAGGGGAGCATCCACTTCTACACAGATTTTGGCATAACTAATTCGACTAGTCGATTCAGTCATAGCATCAGCATACAGGGGTTTCCCAATAGCACTTGCTAGATAACTAAGACCTACTTCGGTCCAATACTGAAGGGGAACATTATAAAGTTGAATCCATAGAGGCAATTTATGTAACCCTTCCTTTTCATAATCCATATCTGAATGCCACTCTTGCAGTACCATCAATCATCCAGTGAAATGCCTAGCACCAATCTCAGAGATTTGTCTATAAGCCTCTTCTACTCCAAACACAAAGAAGAAGAAGCCCTTGTCGTTTGCTAGAACATCCTTAAGTCCATAGTCACGCCAATTATTGAAAGCAATTGACCGAACTAACTTGAAAGGGAGTTTCCTATCAACAAAATGCCCAACTATGCAATCTCTCCACTTCTCAGGGCCCTAAAGCTCAACATGTTTAGGGGGGAGACCCGAACTATTTCCCTTCCACTTCAGGAGGAAAAAATTGCAAGTTCATCCTAGGGCAAGCCTCACTAGGAGGAGAGACCTTATCCTTCCAGGACATTCCTAAACCTAGACCACCAACTGATTAATTGCCTTGATCCTTCAAAGAATCAAGCAACTTATTCTTGGCATCAAGTTCATTACGAAACGACATCACCTCCGTTGAAAGATCGTTAATCTGTTGTACCGTAGGAGAATTAGTTGCTTGGACTTCGAGATGATCATTGGTAGAGATAGTAAAACCTTCCAAAACATCAATCAAATTGACCTTACTAAACGAATTTGGAACCTTACTAAACGAATTTGGAATCTCATTGTAGCAAAGTTGGAACTGGCTTTGAAAGCCCTAATTTCAAAGCAAAAGTAGGACAATGCAAACCTAAAGGAGGAAAAGCATAATTAAACTCATTACCAGAGACCACAGTAGCAATTGCGAGCAAATGAGAAGAGCAGAAAACCCTTGCAAGAGGACGACGAGGAGACACCAGATCGCCACCACTTTCTAGAGCGAGAAGCTTTCATTTCTCCCTTACCTCTTTAGTTACATTCAGATAACATAGATTAAGCGCCCAATATTTGATCAAACAAGGGAGATCACACTCGCACACAGAATCAAACTCTACACATACAAATAAACAAAAATTTTAAAACTAAAATGTCTGATTTTGAAAAAAGTCAGTGGGCCTCTGTCTCCTCGTGAATTCTATGCAAAATGGAGTATTCTAGGTTTTCTTCATGCATCTTTTACAGCAAATGGAGTCCACCTAATATTCGATGAAATCCCCAGATTTGAACCTGAACGATCATAACATCTAGAGCCATATGAAAACTTGGATCTCAATGGAAGACGATTAGATTTTAATGGGAGACGATCACAACGAGGAGGAAGATCGCGAAGATACCGACGGTAGCATGAACGCAATGGCGACAGCGGAAAGAACGCGAATTCTTGTCGGAAAGGAGACGGCGACGGCAGCAGTGATCAGCAGTGCACTGCTCCATCGGTGGAGGGAGAGAGAGGTGTTTGGTGTCTCGAGATGTCGTGGGATTAGTTTAGAGAGAGGGAGGGAGGGAAAGGGAAGAGGGCGTTCTCAGCTTTTACGTCTATTCATGGAATTGATCTTGGTGGGCAAAAAAGTCATTAAGTAACATAACCGAGTCATCCAACTTCGGGGAAAAAAAAAAAAGTTCATGGTTGGGATCAAACCAAATTTAAAAAACAGGATTGGCCTCTAATTTTCTAAAAAATTATTGATTAATCAAATCCTCCAGACAAAACATACATATTAGTATTAACAATCCTATGCTCTAATCATTTGTAAATCTAGCATAGAAAAAAAGGAAATTCATCTAGCCTTATTCATAATCCCACTTCATTGCAAATTTTAATCTGAACTCGACATCATTATCAATCCCCAAAACTAAAGCTCGTATTAAACATATCAATCATTGGGATTTCTAACCATTTTCTTTTGGAATGAGTAACAAATCATATTTTTTTGCTCAAGATTGCAAGCTCGTTTTATCAACAAGTTGGGCTTCATTAAGTCATAATTTGTTCTGACAAACTAGCAAACGCACAAATTTTCTTACAAATGTAGATATAGTAATATTTTTATTAATATATTCGGGGACGTACATAATGATTAGGCAACCTCAAGGTTTTGAATAACTCTATTGGATACTCCATATAAATACTTCCTCCGTCCCTTTTTAAGTGTCTTACTTTGTAACTTCAACTTATTAAAAAGATATCATCATTATACCTTTCACATTTACTTTTTCCTCTATTTTTCCTACTTACCCATCATTATTACACTTTTACTCACTAACTTTTCAAAATAGAATATACTTTTAGGGACAAAATAGACAATGTACAAACTTTTATCCACTAACTTTACAAAATGGACACTTATTAAGAGACAGCTCAAAATAGAATGCTAGACTATAAATAAGGGACAGAGGGAGTACATTTTATAAAATTCTAGTTTGTTGTTGGCACCCCACACTTTATAGGATTCAATTTATAGCCACAATTCAAAGAATTTATATTTAGTTTTATATGATTCGTAGTTCATATTCCTTTAATATATCAACTTCTCATACCCAATAGAATTAATAGTATATACTTAGGGGAGATTTAACGTCTAACTCATCATAGAGCACCTAAAATAAAAGAATACAAACTTAAGAGATCCACATATAATTGAAATATAATTTCCTACTACATTTGTCAACTTTTTATATTTCAGGCAACTTTTTAAGCAAGAAAACTTTAAAACACCATAATTGTATCACCAATTAAAAATCAGTACCCTTGAAAATAAAATCTTGGCTCTGTCTCTCTTAATAGTACCTTAATTAATAAATTTTTTAAGAGAGCAATGACCTCTCGGGCTCAACTCGTTCAGCTCGAGCCTAGCTCATTTTTGACAAATACTAACAACTAACAAGCTCGATTATTTTAGCTCAACTCATGCTTAAACTCGACTAAATTTAAATGAACTTATCAAGCTCAAACATTTTGAGTGGTTGTCAATTAATTAAGATTGAGTAACCTCAATCTTCTAAGCCTCTGGTCAGCAGGTAATCTTAGCCTTCTGGTCCTTACCTGCACAGGTATCACATGACTAAAGGCCCCATCGGTCCTCTACCAAAATGACCCTCCGATGGTCTAATGAGAAAAGTGTAGGAAAGAAGATGAGAGTAGTAGAGTTGTGGGTGAAGAAGAGTGTGTACCTCTCTAGGCCTCCATCCCTTCCTTTATATATTGAGTGGCTTGACTTGCTCTCCAAGGACATGCACGTGTCACGCCTCGACTGACGTCACTCCTAACGTAGCAGATAAAGCCATTGTCACCCATGTGCACCAGTTGTCACCATGTGCACTCTTGCTTAACTTGTGCAGTAACTGCCTCGAATGATGTCGCCATCATCATAATTGATAAGGCAAGTAGCCACACATAAGCAAGCTGGCACGTAGGAATTGGTCGAGCCTTCGTGATCGAGGCACGGTGGCTGAGCCCAAGAGGATCCATCAATCCTTAGAACAGGTCAAACCGTTTGGTTCTGCTAGTCTAAACATCGACCCCAGCTGAGCCAGATTTGGTCGAACCTAGAAGTCCGCTAACTTATCCTGACCAGGTCAGAAAGAACTGAGGGATCTGACCTAACCTTCTGCTGAGCGTAGTGATCATGATCAAACCGTCACATTTGGCCCACTACACATTTCAAGGCTCGGGTTGCCTCAGCTGTTTGCTATTCTAATTCCAAACTGTTCATATGTTCTTATGTGCTACGAATATCAAGTGATGCCTTGGAAACATTATTCAATATTTTTTGAACATTGTCACGTAGTCCCGTAATCACCTCCACAACAACAAATTTATATGGAATCACTGCATGATGGTGCTTCATAAATACTGCCAAGAGCGGAAGCAGCAATTTATTTTGTCCTGGGCTAACTCAAAATTTATATATGTTAATCAAAAAGAGGCAAACGTGTACATAAATATGAAAGCAAAATGCTACATCTCTTTTAGGGGAATACTCTAACCAAGGAAATCTGTTGAACCAAGAGGATTGAAATCGACAATATTGATTTCCTAACTTGGATAGTGGAAACTTTGCAAAATTAGGTTGATATGGCCCCGCTTTGATATAAGCTCTCGTCTAATCGCATCATGTTGATTAACAGGATGTTCCCATGTCGAAAAAACGTAACCCCGGCTCCCATACAAGAGAAGTATCACCAAATTCGACTATTTGAATTGTAGGAGGAGGTTGTTCTTCGGTAATTGAAGTATCAACATTGAACTGAGAAGGAACATCATTTTTTGATATATTCACTCTTGGTTTGAAGAACGACAAAAGAGCTTTCCTCCCTTTTTTTGTTGTTCCATTATAATTTAAACCTAAAAGAGTAAGATTGCAAGAACCAATATTTTAAACCAATTTAAGCACACCAACTCAGCGATCTGCATTAACTAAATCAGTAAAAATCTAACCACACTAGCCAGTGCTCTGCATTTAACAACATAAGGGCAAATCTAAGCACATCATGATCAGCCAGTGCTTTGCATTTAACAACATAAGTATAAATCTAAGCTCATCAACCACGGCTCTGTTTGACTTATCAAAAAAAAAAACCACAGCTCTGCATAATAAGGGTATACTTACGGATATGAAGCCTCACGATGAGAAAAGAGCTTAATAAGCGACCGAGACTCGTTCTGCCATTAATTTCGTCAGAGAGAGGACTGAGTTTAGTTCTCGGATAGATCCGAGAGGGGTCGACTAGGGCTTAGGAGCTACCGATTGGAAGATTGGGACGATGAGACCTGTTGTTGAAATTATTTGGAGCTGCCGATTGGGAGAGGACTGAGACCCGATTAGGCTTAGGAGATGTCGATTGGGAGAGAACTGGGAGGGTTTAGGACACTACAACAAATATAACTTTTAATAGCATAATACAATAGCATTCTTTTATGAATGCTATGAAAAGTTGTCAACTACAGCGTTCCTAACACAGAATAATTTTATAGCATTCCATAGCGTTCCGTTAAGCGTTCCGTTAACACGGAATAAAAAGAGAAAAGACTTCCATAGCGTTCCGTAAACACGGAATAATTTTATAGCGTTTCGTTAAAATGCCATCCGCATGTAGCATTCAACCCAATAGCGGCAATCAAAGAGAGAGAGAGAAGAGGCGATTTTAGAACAACCACCACGAACGATCCAAGAACGACGACGACGAACGGGCTGCCAAGGTATCTATCTCTCTCTTGCTCGAACTCTCCTGATCTCTCAATCGATTTCCAGAGATTAGGGCTTTTTGGATTTGTTTTTGTTTCGAACCAAAACAAAAAGGGGTTTTTTTAAACGCACATATCCCTCTGCAATTTTCACTTACCTTTTGAAATTTTCAGTCAATAGAGTCCGAACAAATCCCATATTTCTGAATCATTATCCGTGCGAACTGGTTCAGATGGATCGGCTATTGTTCTAGGGTCCTGTTCGTTTTAGGTTGCTTCATTTTTCTCAATCGTTTCTCAGAATCGTTTTCCACTATGCATGTCTCTTCTCAACCGTTTAAGTCTTATGAATTTAGGATTTATTCTTGTGCACCAGAAATGAAACCATGCCATAGTTAACTTATTGTTATTCATCCATGATCCATCTGAAATGGGATACTTTTAGAGCTAACCATTAAGGAAGAATAGAGTATATGAACTAGTTGTAGGCCGTTTCTATGGATACTCATGTTGGGAAGTAATTCCCCCCTAATGTTTTCTGTTTTTGTTGTGCTATTAATATGGCAAGTAGGAGACAAGTATCTTATAGTTGTTTGAAATGGAGAGTACATATGGTGGAGTTTGGTGATAATTGATGACTCATTACTCTTGTGCTTGATACTAGCTATATGTCCTCTCCACCTCACCTTTGGCTGTATATATCAGAAGATCAATTGGAGTAAGGTTTATTGGCATGTATCTATTCACTCTTTTGTCTTCATAATCTGCAGTATCTGTTTACTCTTTTTTTTCTTCTCAAAAACTTCTAGACGCTGCAAACTAGGGCCAGCACACCATAGCATAATTCAACCTTTTGCACTACTCAGTAAGCTGATCTGTATTTTTTCGCCATTTCGCCTCTAATTAACAATGACAATAGTTTTGTCATATGAATGTGCTTATCTTTTAACAATCTTGGTCACTTGGTGTGTCGTCCTAATTTGTCCAATGAAACAGAACCCTTAAGAAAACTAAGAGTTTGAGACACCTATTATTGGAGAAGTTGGTCCTTCCAGCTACTCCATTGGTTATATTAAAAGACTTTGCTCACTGTGTACTTTCTTCCCTCAATTATCTTAGTTTAAGGGCTAATAATAACTATGGGAATGATTCTTGCTCGCTTGCTTCTTGTTTTCTTTTACTTCGGAGGAATTAAAACTTTGAGCCATTGATTTTAGTTTGTGGATATCATTTTTCTTTTGTATGAGCACTATGCTCATTGTCTACCACCATTGATCCATAATGTATGTGTTTATATATAGCTAAGTGGCTCTGCTGGTTGTTAAATGTTAACTGGTAGATCTTGCCATCTTATCTAGCTTCAAACTTTTTGATCTCCAGAGACTTCTCATGTTAACTGGTAGGAGAAATCACCCGAAATGAGAGGGTCTGAAGCATCATGAACTGCAAAAGTTCAACTATCTTTGTTTTTTTTTTTTGGGACTGTTAAGTGTTATCTACTAAGTCTCTTTTTGCGGGGCATAGTTGTAAAACAGAAAACAAACTGCTTGTGACCAGCTCAGTCGCCTCACACGAGCTTTAGACAGACTGTTACATGCCGACACATTGTTACAATGCATAGGTTGATGTTGGAGCCAAGCTTGTGAAAGTGGAGTAGTATATCATTTTGGCTTCGTTATTGTGATAGATGGGAATCGGGATAGTTGGCCCGGCGGTTGTCTAGTTGCACTCAGCTTCATTAAAGATACGGGCTACCAAAAAAAAAAATTGTGATGGATGGAAATTGATGGGTTTTTCTCCTGTTTCACAGATTGACGGTGGACTCGTGCAGTGATGGATTTTTAGTTAAAGCATGATTTGGATAACTTAATGACTTTATCCATTCGATGAATGCATGTATTTGGATACAGTAATTTAGGTGTTATGTATGATCATATTTAGATTGCTTTGATTTTATGGATGAATATACTCTTTGTTTGGATCAATGGGTATCACAGATTGAATAGACAAGTTACAGGCCCCACACTACCGACAAGTTTAACTGCTCTTTATGATAACTGCTGCAAATTCTCCATTATTCTCATCTTATGTTCTCTTTTAATAGAGTGAAATGTGTGTTCGGTTTTTTGTTTCTCTGCAACAAAACTTAAGGGGTCAAAGAGAGGACGGTAAATTTGCCAAAAGAATTTTCTGTTGGGGAACAAACTCAATAGGTATCTACTTGTTCAATTTGTGTTTGGGGACATGATTCTACATGTGAGCACTGACTTTCAAGTTGAAGATTGGTTTGACTTTGTTACTTTAATTGTGTATGGACAAGATGGTAGTTCCATTTGAATGCCTTTTCTTTTAGTTCTATATTTTAGGTTGAAGTATGTGCTTTACGTTGTTGGCCATCGCATTTTGTCAAAGATCAATCTATCCTATGTATCTTACAATATTTAAGATTGATATCAAGATCAATGTATCGCATGTTTCCTGTGCAGGAAACGGTTTTCTCGCGATGCATTATAGTTTGCTAGATTACATAAAACCATCTACAATTTTATGAGTTAGTAAATGTTTTGAATTAGACTGTTTGTTTCCAATTAAAACTTGCACTTACAGCAGAGTATGTTTGTAAGAGTTAGTACATAGCAAGCCATACCCTTTCATTACTTTTTCAGTTGTTTTTTGTTTTTCGGGAGGGTGATTCTCCTAAATCAAATCTGAGCTAATAAGGCGTTCACTTGAATGCCATGCATATAATACTATAGCATTTTTGGCACGCTATTAAAAGCCTTATTTGTTGTAGTGTCAGGAGGTACTATATAATAATCTATACTATGCCATTTTTATCTGATTTTATAAGGTAATTGCTTAAGTCTCACTTTTATATTACTGATACAGATGCTTTATCTTCTTTTTATAATTGCTACAGGGTGAAAAATGCAAATTCTCACATGATACAATACCCTTGACAAAATCTATGGTAGGATTGCTTAACTTTCTAATTAAGCTTGCTTGTGATTCATTCATTGCATTTGACTAAATTCATTCATTGCATTTGACTTAATTGCTTAGGATGACCGATTGAAACCCAATGATAGATATGAAGCTTGGCAAGCGGATCCATAAGACGATAATGTTGATGTGCCTCTTGCTTGAAATAATGGTTGTGTAAGTCTCAAACTCTACAGTAACCAGGAGGTCAGACTTCCATTATATTCTTACTAGATATTTGTCTTGGGCTTATGTCTAGTATGCCTCCTTATACATTATACATGAGCGATATAACTTTTGACGCTAAAGTTATCTCATATCTTGTTGCAAGTAAAAAATTACTCATACACTACAACACATATGGGCTGTAATAGCATATTTTTTTAGCGTTTTTCCAAAAATGCTATTATAGAGATGCAATAATTGTGGAAATGCACCGATTGAACGCGGAATAGTTTGACACAACGTTTCTACATTGTGAGACGGTAGTATCTACATTGTTTTAGTTCATTATCACAATTTCTTGTATACTTCCTATTAGCAAGTAAAACTAAGTGTATTGGTAACCATGTGTAAAAAACGGGGAGCCCTCTTCCATAACTAGATATTTTGTTTACTATTTTAGAATAATGCAAGTTTTGATTTCCAATCACCTTTCTTTCCCTTATTCTTTCAGTGTCTTTCTCTACCATATATTTTGCTGGTTCTTGCTAGTTCATTAAACACTACAACAAATTATACTTTTGATAGCTTTGAGTTATGAGTGGTTTAGTGGAGATTCCTATGAATGCTCTACTATTATTATGCCTAGCTATTATCCCTTTTCTTTGTTTTGTCATAAGTTCATCCACTTTCCATTTTTCTACTAAATCTTAATTGATAAGAAAATTCCTTGATAAATTGGTAGTTCAAATGCAACTTGGAGGGTGCTGGTGTAATGTGGATCTGAACATTGATGATATATAGTGGATGACTATATCCCAATAGGTTAATGTGAACTGCGCTCGCCCACTGTGTGTATGTCAACACGCGCACAAAACTCTAACCCATTTGGTTAATGGGGATGATTAGTGATATCGGTGTCATTTAACTTTTGCAAGAGCACTATGCTCATTGTCTGCTACCATTGATCAATAATGTATGTTTTTGAATAGATAAGTGGCCTAGTTGGTAGTTTAATGCATGTGGTTGAAGTTCCAGCTTTTTACATAGTTTTCTCACATGAATAGTTATGTTCCACAATCGTGCACAAATTGGTATATGTCATTCGCCAATTTGTCATGGTGTGGCTGCTTCTGAGATTGCTGTTGGTTCTTGCTAACAATTATCCATCATATTCTTCTTTTTCTAATTGCAAGCATTATGTTGCTTTAAGGTTATTTTTCTCGTTAATAATTTTTACTATATCTATTGGGTTACTTTGAATAGTTCTACATTTACAGGTATGTGTTCGCCGTTGGGAGCAAAAGGGTATAAACTTGGCAAAAAAGTAAGCTTCAAATAAAGAACATCTCCGTGGGCGAAGAATAGGGGTACTTGAATGAGATGGCTTCCTAGTTTAGGATTACATTTTCTGGAAAGAGAGATTACATTAGTGTTTTTTTTATGAGTGTAATTAATCTGACGCTTAAATGTAGTTTGTGCTGGAAAATTATTCTTCAAGCTATTGTAATGAATCGTCGATTAAATTATTTGTCTTACATCGAAATTGTATCGCGTTTGGATGTACTTTGGTGTTGAATGGAATGCAAATTTTCTGTATGAAAATGCTAGTATATTGGCATTTGTAGTATTTAAAAAAAAGAAGCTAAAATTGGCTAAGATAATGTTCAGAAAACGCTATTGTTTACCTTTAATAGCATTCATTGCATGCTGTAAAAAGATATAAGATAACATGCAAAGAATGCTATCAAATGTACAAAATATAACAGCGGGCAATGGACGCTCTAGAAAGTTTTTTAACAGTGGGCAATGAACGCTATAGAAAGTTTTTAACAGCGAACAATGAACTCTATAGAAAGCTAAGACTTTTAATTGCATGGGCTAATAAGGCGTTCTTCAGAACGCTATCTATTACCTATTATAGCGTTTTTTGCATGCTATTAAAAGCGTTTTTTGTTGTAGTGGGAGTTGCCAGTTGGGCTGAATGGGAGGTGGGTTGGGCTGAAAACAAAATGGATTGGATTGAAATTTTACATATAAATTTTTTCTCTAGTAGACCTGGGCTACAGGCACCTAACCCAGCCTCTATGTAAATCATTTAGGAAAAATAACGGCGTAGGACGTATTTTGATAATTAATATCCATAAAAAACATGCTAAGAATATTTGTTAATACTGAAAATGTCCTTGACAGGTATTAATTATCAAAAAACGTCATTCATCATCATTTTTCCAATTATTTACCGCTAAATTGAGTATTTTAACACCTTGGTGTTATTGTGCCCATGTGCGATAAATGTACGCTTCGTACGTTGCTTCTTCCAGCCTATGTGCGCAAACGCGGGCCCTGTGGCTGCTTCTTCCTTAGAAATTGCAACATTTTTTTAGGAAGATATTGCAACATTAAAAACAAGTTCTAGATCTGCAGCCAAAAGTGACAAGAGGAAGCTTCCGTTTGGAATCTGGTAAATTTCACTTACCACCCCTGAGGTTTCTAACAATGACATACACCTCTTTTCATGTTTTTAAAATTGCACTCACCTCCCCTGTCTGTCAGCTAATTGACATTAACAGAACACATGAATGTTCAATTTTACCCTTTTATTGACCTCCTCTAAGGTTTCTAACAATAGCAAATACTCTCTCTCTCTCTCGCTCTCTGCTATATAATTTAATTAAATTATTTGAGTTATTGCAAAAGTTATTTCGTCTAGAATTTAATTTAGTTGTCTCAAAAAATGAAAGTTTGCTTCATTTTATATCTCTAATTTCTTATGAAAATAAACTTAAAAATTATAATTTTTGGCCTATTTTTGTAAAGATTTAAATTCCTAGTTTTATTTTCCTAGTTTCATTGAAGTTGTGCAAATTTAATTCTGGCAAACTTCTAAAGGTATTTGTTACCAATTGGGAACCCATTACCTTTTTTCCAAATATGATATTGTTGCTTTATAAATTGAATTTTATTAGGACATCCCAGTCAAAAATATCATTATCGGAAAAAGAAAAAAAAAAAAGGTAAATCATGTAGCCTAATGTCCTTTTCTAAAAAATAGGAGAGTAATTTTGACATGTGTACTCCTTTATCCATAGAATTTTTTTAGTACCATGAAACTTTTAATCACAAATTTGTCTTAAAAGATCCAAAAATTCGGGAAAAAATGCAGTTGGAGGAAAAAGATGGTTTGGCTAAGAAACTTGTAATTTTAGCCAAAATATATATCTTTTTACTCCAATCATTTTTTCCCGAACGTTTGGATGACATAAAACCTTAATTTGAAACTATATATTTTATAATAAAAAATTATTCTTTGCAAAAACAATAAAAATTGAAGCTTCATGAAAATAGAAAGAAACTATAATTTCTTTGTAATTATGCCTATATATGCATTTGACTTCAAAACTTCAAATGTTTTTTTTCAAGTTTTTTAAAAAAAAATAAAAAAATGTTATACATGCATATTTAAAATCAATGTAGATATGAATTTAATTTTGAAGACAGGCGTGCATGTAACATATATATAATAACTTGATCTATTTTAAATAGTTTTGATTAGGAACCTAAACGTCTTTTAAATTGAGTCCAGAAGAGTATTCATGTCATACCATCATTCTGAAGGGGTAAAATTGGTATTGATATGGATATAGTAGCTAATGTAAGCAATTTCCAGTCTTCTAATGGCAAGGGGAAAATCTGCTGCTAAAAACTAAAGAAGAGGATTGGTAAGTGCAATTTTAAAAACATGAAGGGAGGTAAGTGAAATTTACGGAACAAGCAACAAGTTGTCTACTTTATATATATTTTATCCCTTTTTTAGTGTCCTGTATTCCATTTTGAGATGTTCCTAAATAAGTGTCTTTTTGTTAGTGTGTAAAAGTTTGTATATTTTTTATTTTGTCCCTAAAAATATATTCTTTTTTGAAAAGTCAATGAGTAAAAATATAATGATAATATCTTTATAAAGGGTAAGTACGAAAAGTAATATTTTGGAGGTACAATTATGTTGACTTTTAAAAGTGCATGAAAATCAAACTGAAACACTTAAAAATGGACGATGAAATACTTACAGAGCGTTGTCATCGTCACAGGAGGTAACTGGCCGGTAAGTGCATTGTCATTGTCAACTTTATAAATTGGGACTTTATGAGATCCTAATTCCAAAACAAGCAACAAGTTGTCAACTTTACTGATTTGATCATCAACTTTGAGAGAGAGAGAGAGAGAGAGGGAGAGAGGGGATTGGGTTGAGAAGAGAAGATGCCTTGTCTTGACATCTCTACAAACGTGAGCTTGGACGGGGTTGACACTGATTCAATTTTCTCTGAAGCCACAAAAGCTGTTGCTACTATCATTGGAAAGCCAGAAACTGTAAGTCTCTCTCTCTCTCTCTCTCTCTCTCTCTCTCTCTCTCTCTCTCTCTCAAATTGACAAAATAAGCACCTAGCTAGTCAATGGACTCGATCGATCCAATGAGCACATGGATTACAGGTGGCGCATTGAGTTTGGGAGCTTTATCGATCATGATGGATTTCAAATTAATGGCCATGTACGTAGTAGAATAGAAATGATACGAAATTTTACGCGTTAGGAATTGTAGTAGTTGTGCAAATACAAAGATCTCAACATAAATAGATGTAGTACGTAACTAGCTTTTAATCAGTGTTTCACTGTAATTTCAACAAAACAATTCATATTTGTGTTTAATTAATTGAACGTACTTTATTCATACTAACATCTATATATAGAAGTGAATTAAGCATTTAATTTCATTTTTTTCAGGTGTTTTCCACTAGGGGATGGGTACTCTCTTTAACCAATACTTTTGCAATCAATCAGAATAATAGATAACTAACATCGAAATATTTTGTAATAAAACTACAATAATTTGTAACATATACCACTTAGAGTCCGTTCCAGAGCACCTTCTCCAAAAATAAGTACTTATTTCATATTTTCAAACTCAAAAATAATGTAAATGAAAAACAATTTTTTGATTTTTTTGTACCGTGTAAAAGATCTCGATGAGATCTTTCAAATAAGATCCATATTGCATATTTTTAAATTTCATTAATCCCATTATTTTTTAGCTTAAAATTACCTTTTAAAAAAATAAGTACTTAAAACTCGTTCCGGAACAGGTACTCATTCGCACATAGCTAGAATAATATGCAACTTACTCTCTGATATTAATACCACTGCTCTAGCATGAGAAGGATGGAATAGTTTTAAACTTCAGGTACCCCATATTTTTTACTTTTTAGATTTTCCTTGTTAATATAAATTCAAATGGTCAAATATTTTGAGGAAGAGATTTGCGAAAAATGTTTCACTAACCATAAAAATAAATTATTCTCAAGAATAAATAATTTAATTGAACCACGTCAGAATTTAATCTTCCAACTACTTCAGTGGGGGATTTTTAGTTATTTTCGTCACAAGCTAGGGGAGGTGAGGAACAGAACATAAGAAAAACAATAATGCCAAATACTGTATAATAAAGCAACTAGTATTAAGGTGCGTGCCAGTGCCACCACCTTTTGTTTTTGTTTTGAAGTGCTAATCAATAAAGTTGAAAGCAGACCGTCAACAATAAGGGGTCGTTTGGACGCGTTATTAGCCTGAGGGATTAACTTTTAGCCCCTTTTAACACCTTGGGCCCCTCTCTTTACCCTTGTTTAGGAAGCCAAAAGGGCAGGGTTTTCGTTTAGTACTGGTCTTCACCAAGACCGAAGAAGGGGGAATCGCCAGTATTATTGAAAGATAGGATCTGAGGTCTTCATAATTCATCTCCCCTAATTCCCCTTGAAACTTGACAATTCTATTCCTCCTTATTCACCTTCTCCCACCCCAGCTTCCTATTTTTGCTTCTGCCTATTTCTGCTTCTGTTGCTACCCTAGTTCTGCTTTTGTTCGAAAAGACGAGAGGGAAAGCTGAGAAAAAAATTAAATGTTTCAAATTTTAATCCGTTTGAACCGGTGGAAAGATTTTAGTTTTCTGATCATTTTATTCTAAATGATCATAATTAAATTTTGACTCTAGGGCTCTCGTTGAATAGCCCTAAGAAAATCGTAGAATCAAATATCTCTTAGGGCTAATCAACGAGAGTCATAGAGTCAAAATTTAATTATGTCCATTTAGGATAAAATGATCAGAAAACTAAAATCTTTCCACCGATTTAAACGGATTGAAATTTGAAATACTTAATTTTTTAACATCTTTATACAATTTATATATTAAAAAAAATATAGTTAAAAATTAAATGTTCCAAATTTCAATCCGTTTGAACTGGTAAAAAGATTTTAGTTTTCTAATCATTTTATATTAGATGGTCATAATTAAATTTTGACTTTAGGGCTCCCGTTGATTAACCCTAAGAAAGTCCTAGAATCAAATCTCTTTTAGGGCTAATCAACGAGAGTTATAAAGTCAAATTTTAATTATGACCATTTAAGATAAAATGATCAGAAAACAAACATTTTTCCACTGGTTCAAACGAATTAAAATTTGAAACACTTAATTTTTTTTAAAAACCGAATTTTATATAAAAAAAATTGTTTAATAATAATACTAAATTCGTTAATTTGATATTAGAAATAAATATTACGGCTTAAATTGTGAAAAGATAATTAAATTGGCAATTATATATAAAACGTAATACATAATTAATTTAGAGACTGTACAAGGGCAAAATAGTCATTTAACAGCTTTTTACATCATCCCCCTTCCTTATAACCCCCCCTTATCCCCTATCCAAACAAAGTACTATTTAATCCACATTTTCTAATACCTCATCCAAACAATCTACTATTTAATTCCCATCCATAAATATCACATCAATGTAAGTCCTTCCTTATTAAATAACTAGTGAATGCCCGTGCCTGAAGGCACGATTCGAACATTCAGCACACGTAAATAAATACTCAACAAATTTAACCAAGTAAGATACATAGAACAAACTCAAATACATAAAACTTGATCAAATAAAAAAACACCATCCAAAATACTGATTAAAATAAAAAACGATATACATAAATGAACATGCATGCCTCGAGTAGACATCTTAAAAAAAACATGAAACATGTCAAGACAAAATCTTCAAGCATATTGATTCCTTTGAGCTTTGAGGCTTCTCGATCTCAATCCTAAAAAAGAATGATATGTCTACAGAAGCCCAGTTAGTTTGCCAACTCATTTGTTTAAGGGATGATATATAATAACAAAGAAAAATTAAATTATAATACTCTTGATAAACATAAGTTAATACCAATCAATCTCATTTTATAAATTGGATCATAATCACAAAAAAACAAAGAACTTCTACATAAATTAAATTCATGCATAACAGTGCTTTGATGAAGGTCTATAACTAAGGTTTGCTAGTGACTAATTGATAATTTAATACACACATCAAAGTTGTCTCATGAGAAAAAAATATTACACAAATAAGAAAAGAAATGATCATTGGAAAATTGGTTCACTTAGCATTAGTATGAGGAAAAAAAAAAATTCACCTCAACTAAATATGAGGCCCGTAATTCACATCAAGCAAAAAGCTAAGTTTATTGGACCAATCTAAGGAGAGGGACAGGTCCATGCCAAAAATCTCTAACTTCCTGAAAGAAGCTGTCATATAAAAAATAACCCTCTGGTCAGGATTTCAATGAACCCATATAAATGACAGTCGGAAACGGAGCAAATAATATCAAAGAGATGTATTCTCTTGTTACCTTGATGTACACATTGTCGAGTTCTAATAAACAAAATTTCCTTATCAAAAGAAAAAAATAAAGAAAACCCTCCAATCCAAAAAAAAAGAAAAGAAAACCCTCCAATCCAAAAAAAATATTATTCACCTCAACTGAATATGAGGCCCGTAATCCACATTAAGCAAAAAATTAAGATTATTGGACCAGTCTAAGGAGTGGAACAGGTCCATGCCAAAAACCTCTGACTTCCGAGAAGGAGCTGTCATATAAAAAATAACCCTTTGGCTAGGATTTCAATGAACCCGTATAAATGACAGTCGAAAACGGAGTAGATAATGTCAAAGAGATGTATTCTATGGTTACCGAGATGTACACTTTGTTGAGTTCTAATAAAAACTTGTTCCTTATCAAAACAAAAAACCCTCCAATCCAAAAAAAATAATATTCACATCAACTAAATATAAGGCCCGTAATTCACATTAAGCAAAAAGCTAAGCTTATTGGACCAGTCTAAGGAGAGATAGGTCCATGCCAAAAACCTTTGACTTCCAGCAAGAGGCTGTCATATAAAAAATAACACTCTGGCTAGGATTTCAATGAACCCATATGAATGACATTCGGAAACGGAGCAGATAATGTCAATCAGATGTACCCTATGGTTACCATGATGTACCATTTGTTGAGTTTTAATAAAAATTTGTTGCTTATCAAAAAAAGAAAAGAAAACCCCTCTAATCCAAAAAAAAATAATACTCACCTCAATTGAATATGAGGCCCGTAATTCACATTATACAAAATGCTAAGCTTATTGGACCACTCTAAGGAGGGATAAGGTCCATGCCAAAAACCTTTGACTTTCGGGAAGAAGCTGTCATATAAATAATAACCTTCTAACCAGTATTTCAATGAACCCATAAAAATGATAGTCGAAAACGGAGCAGATAATGTCAACCAGATGTACCCTCTGGTTACCACGATGTACGCTTTGTTGAGTTCTAATTAAAATTTGTTGCTTATCAAAAAAAAGAAAAAAGAAAAGAAAACCCTCCAATCCAAAAAAAAATAATACTCACCTCAATTGAATATAAGGCATGTAGTCCACATTAAGCAAAATGCTAAGCTTATTGGACCAATCTAAGGAGGGATAGGTTCATGCCAAAAACCTTTGACTTTCGAGAAAAAGTTGTCATATAAAAAATAACCCTCTGGCCAATATTTCAATGAACCCATATAAATGACAGTCGGAAACGGAGCAGATAATGTCAACCAGATGTACCCTCTGGTTACCTCGATGTACTCTTTGTCGAGTTCTAATACAATTTGTTGCACTAAAATTTTCTAAATATATTTTTGCTGATCTTTCCTGTAGTAAAATATTAGAAAGTAAGAAGATGGTAGAAAAAACAATAAAGTTAGGATTAACGTAAAAGGCCCAAGGTTGTCAATTTTGTTTTTCTGTCACACTCATATTTTTTTTCTTAATTTTCGGCAAAAGAAACCCAATTTAAGTAAAAATTGTTCAAAAAAAATCGAACTTGCATGAAAACTACAAAAAAATCCTTCGATGTTTAAATTTCTTGCATGAGAACTGAAAAAAATTGTTCAAGAAACTCCCATTTTTCGGCAAAAGAAACCCAATATGAGTAAAAATTATTCAAGGAAAAAATCAAACTTACATGAGAACTAAAAAAGAATCCTTCGATGTTTGAATCCCTCGTAATTTTCTGACAAAGGTTATTTTATTTTTTGTGACTTGTTTCTTGAAACCTAAGACTTCAAATTTAATTAAGTAGATTAATTTTATAGTTCAGAAATTAGAGGATGTGGAAAACCTATGCATGTGACAAACAAACCAAAAAAACGTAGACCTTCTAAATAGAAGATATATTCAAAATTTAAATCGTATATGATAAGTTTTCCGAAATAACAGGGAACCAATAAAAGGCCGAAAGTTTTAGGTTTCCTTTAGTCCTAAATTGAAGGTATATTCATTATAAGTTTCCTTGTATATAGGAGCAAAAAACGTTAGCAAAAAAAAAAAGGAGCCGAAAATATTTTGTCTAATGCCTAAATGGGAGCCGAAATTGTGGGATAATCTTCCCTGTTATCTTTTATGGATATTTTACCTAATGCCTATATAAGAGCCGAAATTGTGGGATAATCTTCGCTGTTATGGTAGTAAGCATCATCGGTCGGACTACGCCCACCGTATGGGCCATCCATCGAGCTCTCTCCGGCCACCGTACGGGTGATCCAAGCAGTTAAATAATTTAAATAAAAAAAACCGAGTAGGTCAAGTGAGAAATAAGCTCAATCTGACGTGCGTAAATACTTTATCCAAGCTTCATTTCACTAAAAAATCGAAAAAATTGTAGAAGTGGGTTTTTTGATTTTGCAGTTGGGGAAAGCTTGGATCGAGCACATATATTTAATATTGGATTGAGCTGATTTCTCACACGGCCCACTCGATTTTATTTTTTTTTAAATTATTGAACGGCTCGGATCACCTATACGGTGGCCGGAACGGGCCTAGCACACCATGCGGGAGCTGGCCCATGTGGTGGGCGTAGCTTTATTGTAAGCCTCATATAATTCCATCCTGGAATTGTGGCCGAAAATATGGCACATTTAACTGCATGGCCGAAAATTAATGTGGCATTATAGTAGTAAGAATGGCTTCCAAATATATCGCTAGGTTTTGTATCCGTAAATCTCAGCCGTTTAAAAAATATGTACCAATCTAATGGTCCAAAATATACGAATTCAAAACCTTCCCTATCATATTATATAGATACCCCTACTATCTTATCCCCCAACTAATACCCCCAATTCTTTACCCGCATCCAAACAGGCCGTAAAAGGAGAAATGGGGTAAGTTCATGTCTCATTTCTTATGGCCCAACCCACACAGTTGTTCATACTTCTTTCGTCTCAATCTTTTGTCTCTCGTCTTATTTCAATTGGATAAAAAATTAATTATAACTTTTACTTGGTAATACAATTTATATGCAATATGGATCTTATTAGATCTCAATAAGCTCTTTTAAACGATATTTTCAAAATCACCTAAAAACTTATAGATTGTAAGATATAATCAATTGAAAAATGATACAGACTCCAAAAAAAGACTAAAGAATGGGGACGGAATGAGTAATTATTTTGGGGAATGACTTCGGTGTCCTCGGTCATTTTGGGGACACCAAAACTTTTAGCATAACAAAATTATTATGAGTATAACCAAAACTCATTACAAGCATAACAGAACCATAACAGGGCATAACTTGTTTGTTATGTCTTAGTTGGGTTTGGTTATGCCTTGATTGGTTTTTTGGATATTCTTTGGTTATGTTTGTTTGGGTTCTGTTATACTTGTAATGAGTTTTACTTATGCTCATAATGGTGAAGTTATGACAAAAATTACGGTGTTCCCAAAATGACCGGGGACACCATAGCATCATCCTTTATTTTGATGTACTACATATGGTACTAAGAACAATAAATTTGAGGATAGTGTTATGGCATCTCCGATCATTTTGGTGACACCATAAATTTTAACATAACAAAACCATTTACAGTATTACCAAAACCATTAAATTGCATAACATGTTATGCCAAATTGTGTGGATCAAGGGCATAACATTTTTTATTAGGGAATGACTTCAGTGTCTCCAGTCATTTTGGGAACACTGTAACTTTTGGCATAATAAAACCATTATGAGTATAATCAAAACCTATTATGAGTATACCAAAACCATTATGAGCATAACAAAATCATAGTAAGGCATAACATTGTTTGTTATGCTTTGGTTAGGTTTGGTTATGCCTTGGTTGGTTTTTTGGATATTCCTTGGTTATACCTTTTTTGGATTTGGTTATGCTTGTAATGGGTTTTAGTTATGCTCATAATGGTTTTGTTATGCCAAAAATTACGGTGCCCCCAAAATGACCGGGGACACCATAGCATCATCCTTTTTTATTATTATTATATTATGTCATAACATTTTTTTAAAAATGGCATAACAACCCACTCAAAAGCATATATAACACAACCACTCAAAGGCATAACACGTTTTGAAAATGGCATAACACTGACATAAATTATTACAAAAATGACATAACATAACCACTCGAAGGTATAACAAAAAACCTTTGGGAGGCATAACGTATCGGTTTGCTATGGTGTCCCCTTTTGGTTGGTAGACACCATAGCATTTCCCCTTTGAGGATACTAAATAATTATTGAGTTTTTTTCGATTATATCCCCCTTTACATCATTTTTCTACTTCGTCCTCAAATTATCAAAATTGTTTACTTCATCCTCCAACTAGTGCATTGCAACCTACTAAGTCTACTTCCTAACATCTATTAACAAATAAAACGAAAAAAAACTCATGTTATTTATTTTTAATTTTTGTGGGATCAATTGCAGGTATGTACTATAAAGATGATTTAAACCTCAAGTTATTCTTAAAATATTTTTAAAGAAAATTAGCACAATCTGATATCGGTACGGGCTGTTTCAGAATTCCTAGGATGTTACAGAATTTGAAGGCACCATACGAATTCTACTCTTACTGATATTGGATTAAACTAATTTTTTTAGAAGCCTACAAAATGACTTCTTTAGAAAAACTTGCAGTTTGAATCATTTTTGTAGAACCCATAATGGTCCCCAAAAAAATTCATTAATTTCTTGCCCATTTAATGGATATTAATGATTTTTTTTATTTTTGTGGGGCCCATTACGGGTCCTACAAATATTATTCAAATTGCAAATTAATTATTCTTAACTATTTTTTATGGGTTCCTAAAAGAAATTAGCTCAATCCATCTGTTTTAGAATTCATAGGGCACCCTACAAATTCTAAAACATCCTTTACCGATGTCAGATTGTGTTAAAAAATTTTAGGAAGCCATAAAAATAGTTTAAGAATAACTTGTTATTTAAATCATCTTTGTAGAACCCATAATCGGCCCCACAAAAATCAATAATAAATAACATGAGTTTTTTCTGTTTGTTTTGTTGTTAACAGACCTTAGGAATTAGACTTAATACTTAATAGGTTGCAATGTTGGAGGACGAAGTAAATGATTTTTATAGTCTGAGCACAAAGTAGAAAAACAGTGTATAACTTAGGGGCGGGTATTAATTATCAAAACACGTCATAGGCCGTCATTTTTCCTATAAAAAAAACAAAAAAAAAAACTCATAAATATTTTCAAGATTTTAAAAGACCGAGAACACTAATTTAATCATAAGTGTCAAAACGTACGTACATGAAAAAATGAGATTACGTAAAATGTTCAGGTGTCGTGTCTACCGAAGCATGCACCTGCTTCTGTCCGTAAGTATTTTAGATGAGTACATTAATCATTGTATTTTCATACTAAATGTCTTTCTTGTCATTAACATTTGAATATTGTGTTGTGTCATTTCGTATCATGCCCTTTGAAAATATTGAAGTCCATTCTAACTTCTGACAATTCGTATGGTACCGCTTTTTTCCCGTACCCTTGTTAGAGTCTAATTTGGTCTTTTAAATTTTAAAGACATCTCTAACCATAACTCACTCATAAATTTACGCATATATATAATTAAACAAGAATTGATATGGAGCACTCTTGTATACCTACTTAAATATAAATATAAAGTTAAGTAAAAGGTTCATAAATTCTGGCCATTAGATCAAAAAAGAAAAAGTAAATGAGAAAAAAAGTAGTAAAAAATAAAATAAAATCAACTAATAAATGAAAGTTGCCCCTTTGTTATAACAGAAAAAGGCATGAAGCCTAATTACAGTCCACCAATACAATATCACCAATAAAGCACGTTGAACTGGACTATGGGTACCGCTCGCAATGGTAGCGATGGCTGTATGGGAGTCCCACATACATGATACAAGTTATTCATTAGCTTTAACATAATGGAGTATCTTTGATTGTGAAAAATTAGTACAATTGGATAATTAAAAGTATTGATTTAATTTTCTAAATTTTTCATTGAGTATAGAATCCTAATTTGTGAATGAATTTTGAAGAAAAATTAGATAATTAGATCAAACACTTACAGTAGTTTTTTAATTGAGATGTTGTTTGCCACTCGAAAAAATATTTTAAAATTAATGAATAGCTCGAATTATTTTTGGGGGTTCTCAATAGAGACATGACGGCCTCCATGCAGGGAGGAGGAAGCCACCAAAAAGGATACTCCTCACAAGCATAGGGAGGAAGTAAAACAACAACACAAGAGGTTTTATCATAACAGAAATACAAAAGAAAACCTCCACACAGGGAGGAAAGAACTGCTCTATCCACATCTCTAGCCTCAGGAGCTCCACCTAGCCGTCTCCATCTTCGTAAGAAGTTGTAGCTTTTGCCACGGGTACAAATCTGACTCTACTTGGTCACGGGTGGTTGCCCATCATGCGTGCAACATGCACCCCATGGTCAATGGCCTCAAGCTACAAATATACAGCAAATTTGAGAAAACGATACGGATCAAGCAGAGAAAAGGACAGAGGTGAGGAAAAGAGCAGAAGAGTGCGGGTCAGAGGGGGATGGAGGGAGAAGGCAAGAGAGGTGATTGGGGAAGAGCAGGAGGGAACTACCCCTCCCAAAACGCCACACACTGAAAGAGAGTGTTCTAATGAGAGAGAGAGAGAGAGAGAGAGAGAGAGAGACAACACGAAACAAGAGAGTTGAATCCTTTGTTAAATGTGAGTTAAACACAGGGCCGGCCCTAGGCATAGGCCCACCAGGCGGCTGCCTAGGGCCTCCCCCTTTGGGCCCAATTGGAGGGCCCCCAAATAGAGGAAAAGTTATAAATATTATATATGTCTCTTATTACTCAAGTTGTTGGACATAGTTCAGCGGTAAGGTTCATACGGTTTACATGGGACTTCTCGAGTTCGAGTCACAGCAGCAAATCTTTTAACCCTGTCACCTTTTTTAAGGTGTACAAAAAAAGCTTTTGCGCCGTCCTCGCTGAGTTTCGAACCCACCACCTGGGTACTAACAGCGTGCAACAAGCAATTGCCACCTACACTACAAGCCTTTTGAACTACTTATTTCAAGGTAATAACATATATATAAAAACATGAGGGGCCCCATTTTTAAATCCAGCCTAGGGCCTCGAAAATCTCAGGGCCGGGCCTGGTTAAACATCACCCAAGACTTCACGAACGCATTCATTGGCTAGAGATCCATTACGCCAATGAATTTTGTTCCTTTCTTTTCCAATTTCTCCGCATATTTTCCCTGAAAATCGCATAATAGGAATGGCAAGATATGGACATATATATGCTTCAACATTATATTGCGGACACTAGCTTATAGTATTATAACAATTTAATTGCAGTATGTGATGGTGGTACTAAAAGGTTCAGTGCAAATATCATTTGGTGGAAACAAAGAACCAGCTGCTTTTGCAGAGATAGTATCAATGGGCGGCATCAACTCTGAAGTAAAGAAGAATCTGATCCTTACAATTGGCACAATCTTACAGGACAAGCTTTCGATTTCAAGGTCACGATTTTTTCTCAAAGTTTATGATACGACGGCTCTGCGTCACCTTTCCAAAATATGATTCTTTCAATATGTTTCATCATAATGGCTATATACAAATTTTAATACTTAGACATTGTGTGGTAATATGATCTTTGTAAGGGAAAATCTACAATACACATCCCTTAAAAGGGTGTACCATATGAACCTATTTTATAGTTTATTCATAACATTTTAGCATGTTTCGTAACTTTTGTTCTAGAATTCATTACTTTTCAACAGTACGATTCGTAACATTTTCATTATGATTCATAACATTTTGGTGTATATCGTAACCTTTATACGATTCGTAACTTTTTAATAATACGATTCGTAACATTTTCTCTATAATTCATAACACTTTGGGGGGTGCATATGACACACACCCAAATAAGGGGTGTGTATTGTAGTCTTTCCCATCTTTTTTGTAAATTCTAATGGAGATGCTCTTAGACAAATATTGATGTCCAATCAAATTAAATTTTTTGCAATGAATACTCTACTGAATTGCTCATACAAGTGAACATTGAGGTACGACCTGTGAGGGGCATTCTATTGTGAATTGCACCATTGGCGTTTGAGAATCGACATCCAATGTCCAACTACTTTTCATAAAAATGAGCTTATGCATATTACAAAAGGAAAACAAAGAAAATAAGTTAATCCCATGGAAATTCTGCCAAATAAGTGATTCATTTATTTTGTTTTGACAGGAGTACGAACAAAAAGAATGTATTAGAATCCCAGATGAACAAACCAAATGAAATTAACTGATATAGCCCTGTATACACATTCAATGAATTAATGAAATAGAATGAAAAAAATCCCAAAAAATCCCAATGAATTAATGAAATAAACTGATATAAACTGTGTGTAATAATGTTGCAATCCTGTCTTGTAAGAAATACTTTAGTCTCCTCCAGCAGCTTTGTCACCATCATCAACTGAAACTGCAGCCATCTCGGGTTTAATCTCCTCCAGCTGCTGAAGAACTTGCAGAGCTTCAGGCCGAGCTGATGGAGTAGGGTCGACACAGTGCAAAGCTAACTTCAATGTATTAAGCAACTCATCCCCTGAATTGAACGCATCGTCTCTCATAAGCTCCACATCAAACACTTCATTAGTCCACTCCTCTTTCACAATCGATGCCACCCACTGAGGCAAGTCAACACCATCTGTTGTTGCCTCACCGGGGGATTTCCCTGTTAGGAGCTCTAGTATGATCACTCCCAGGCTGTAGATATCGGACTTTGTGTTGGCATTTTTTAGCTTTGAGAGCTCGGGTGCACGGTAGCCCTGTGTGCCTGCAGTTGCAATCACGTTGGCGTTGGCAGCGCTAGTCATGAGCCGGGAGAGGCCAACATCTGAGATCTTGGGGTTTGTTTGTTCGTCGAGAAGTACATTGCTTGATGTTAGATTCCCATGGATTATATTCTCCTCGTTGTGAAGATAGCACAGTCCTCTTGTGATGCCCATTGCTATGTTCATCCTTGTTGGCCAATTTACGACTGTTTCAGGGCCTCTGGCTGCATGCAAAAAATCACAGGCGTATTAGACTTGAATGTTGCTTCAATAGTATAAAAGTATGAAAATCAAACAGCTTATATACTGGTCTAAAGAACTGTGCATGAAGTATCCTAGTTATAGGACCCTTCATTAAAAAAGTTATACTTCTTGCAGCACCACCGTATCAGACTTTTTAGATAGCCAAGAATTGGTAAATCAAGCCGTTTGACTGTAATTTTAAGTACTTCAGAATGTACATCAGAACTCTAATCCTTAAGGAAGAAAATTTTTCTAATTTTTGACAGTCTCATTGTTCCAAACAGCTCCTATAATGTCAGACAATCAAGCATAAAGAGTTTCCAAATGTTTCACTGATGTTCATTGCCATGGAAACAACTCTTACTGTCAACCTCTTGGTTTCCATTTTTCTGTCCAACTCACAAGTGTTCAACACATATATACAACCGAACTATTTCAAATACCAAGTGCATCACGATTTCGAAATATATCAGTAATCATTCAAGAAAATAATTTTAGGTCTAGATTGCTTACCATGGAGGAAGGATGCAAGGCTCCCATTAGGCATATAATCAAAGACAAGAAGCTTCTCTCCTTTAGGTCCCAAGTAATATGCTCTAAGCGCTAACACATTCAGATGCCTAATCTTTCCAATGGCAACCACTTCAGTTTCAAACTCCTTCTGTCCTTTTGCCACCTTCTCTCTCAGCCTTTTCACCGCAACCTGATTCCCGTCTTCCAAAGTCGCCTTGTATATTGTCCCGTAAGTACTCTTCCCCATTATCTCCGCCGTTGCACAGAGCAAATCGTCAGCTGCAAACACAAATGGCCCGTCGAAATGGACTAACTTACCCCCAACCTCACCTCCAGATTCAACTTCGCCCCCACTTGCAGGGACTGCCTTCTCAACCCGCCCGGCATTCTTGCCATTCTTTGTTTTTTTAGCCCTTTTCCTGATCAAACAACAAAGCAAAAGAAAGCACAGTAGGAGTAAAACCAGTAAAAGGGCTCCAGCTGCTATGAGAATTATGTCTTTCGTACTTAATTTTCGATGGCTATGTTGTGAGCCCTCCGGTGAAGGGGATGGAGAAACTTGTGGTGGGGGAGAAGAAGGACATGGGGAGGAACTACTATACCCACACAGCTGCAAATTACCCACGAAAGAGCTCGAATTGAATTTTTCGGAGAGGAGGGTTGGAACAATGCCGGAAAGGTTATTGTAGGAGACATTGAAATAAGTGAGGTTGTGCAAATTGGATAGTGAAATTGGGATTAGCCCAGTAAAATTGTTGAAGGAAAAATCAAGTTGGGTGATTCCAGAGATGTTCCCAATAGTTTCCGGAATAGAACCATTGAGGTGGTTGTGATCAAGGGTCAAGACTTGAAGTTGATATACTTTACCCCCTTGTCCACCCCATGAATCTGGAACAGAACCAGAGAGGTTATTGTATTGGAGAGATAGAAAGGTTAGCGAAGGGGATTGAGTGAGACTACCAGGTATCGAACCCGATAACGAGTTGAAGCTGAGATTGAGTCTGTAAATTCTGGTGGAGTTTGAAAGAGTAGGTGGGATTGTGCCACTGAGTTTATTGTTGCTGAGATGTAGAGTCTGGAGACCAGAGGATTGGGCAATCGAAAGAGGTATCGAGCCAGAAAGCCGGTTGTTGAAGAGATAAACCGCTCTGAGATAGGGGAGTAATCCAAGGGAATCAGGAATCGGACCGGTGAGATAATTGTCGTGGAGGCTTAGTCTTCGAAGTGATTGAAGTTGTCCGATTTTCTCAGAGAGTTTCCCACCCAATCCTTTCCAGGGAAGGCTAATGGAAACGACTTTCCCTTTTAAACAAGTGATGCCGACCCATTCACCAGAGCAAGATCCGTTGATAGAACCATTCCAGCTCTTCAAAACTTGTCTCGGATCGATCAAGTCTTGTTTGATGGCTTTGAGGGCTTGGAAATCTGATTGTGTCATGACCACTCCGTCCCCATCTTGCCCTGAAACAAAACCGAAAGCGAAAAACAGGAGCAGAAGGAAAACCCAACTAGAAATGCTGGTTCTTTCTAGAATGAAATGCATGTAATGAAATGGGTTCTTGCCCAATTGATTCATTAGCTAAGTACTTCTACTGATATGCTTATGGACACTACAATAAAGTAAGTAAATGAGAAAACTAAAACCAGATGACTTAGGAAGAACACCACTGGTCTCGATTGTGCTTTTTCAGAATGGAAAGCCTGGCATAGGAGTATGGAAAAGTAGAGAGAGAGAGAGAGAGAGAGAGAGAGATTCAGGAGGTAAAGGGGATAGTATAAGAAGGGGGCTTCGTTTTGGGATAATGGTAATCGTAACGGCTAGTATTTTTGGGTTGAAATCAAGGTCCTTTCCTCTTCTTCTTCTTTTTTTTTTTTTTTTTTTTTAGCTTTGGTTGATTGATTGATAGGGACTTGCTTCCCCAACGGCTACATTATTAAGGCACTATGCATGGTGGGGCATCGCATCGAGCTTAGTATTTCTTCGCTGCGGCATAGACGGCGCCAAAGATTGCAGGAGGGGTTTTTTCCAATAAAGAAATCACATGGGTTTTGGCATTTTGACAAAAATGACCGTTACCGTCTTTGACTCCGTCAGTGCTTCTTGTTTTGACAACACCACCCGGGGCGGAAAACGAGCCGAGCTTAGCTTTGTCGAGCTCGAGCTTGGCTCGTTTACTAAAGGAGCGCAAAATTTGAGCTCGAACTCGGCTCGAGCCTTAACGGGCCAGGCCCTTATCAAGCCAAGCTGAATCATTTACCAAACAAGTCTCTTTAATCGAGTCAAGCCACCCTTAATGAACTGAGCTTTTGTCAATCGAGCTGAGCCAAGCTCGACTCGTTTACTAAACGAGCCGAATACTCAAGCTCGAGCTCGGCTCGTTTACTAAACAAACCAAGCCTTAACGAGCCGAGACAAGCCAAGCTCGCGAGCTGCTTGGTTTGTTTACCGCCCTACCTAGAGTATATTAATAATAACAATAATCTCAATTTGGAAGAGAGTGGACCCACATAAAGGAACTCGATATGTAACTTATTTCGTACCAAAAATGAGGTTGACCTAATATTGATATTCATCTAATCTGAACAACTCGTATTTCTTATGATCCACTTGTTCATTTTTCTTTAGACAAATAAGATTGGATGAATCTATTTCTTATTAAACGTTGGACTAAGGCCTTGTTCTTCTAAATAAGCCATTGGCTTTCCCGCCAAAAATGAGCCAAACAAATCCACAGAAAAACAAAAATAAGCCAATAAGCCAATTGTTTCGTCTTTATTTTAAAAAAATCAGATTTCGGTCAAAAAATTTTACTTTTTAGATTTCTCTCGTCGTGAGGATGCAATAATCCCCAAAAAATTGACAATAAGCCAAGTGATGAGAAATTTTTTTGAATAAAGATAAAAAATAAGCCAAAGTGGCTTATTTGTCCGAACACCCCCTAACATAATTTTTTTGCCAATGATTTTATACATTAGGACTTAAAATTTTTGGTGGGCGTTCCAATCATAGCATCTCAGATAAAAGGATGGAGCCCACCAAAGTACACTACACCCCATACAACATTGTCGCCTGCAGAACCCTTTACAAAGCACCCATTCTACCGATTACATATTAAAAGAGTATTGTGAAAAAGAAATTTTTTGAAGATGAAGAAATGAATTCTCATACTCTAATTTATTTATTTTTTTAACAGTAAAGAAAATTTATTAAGCAAAAATTAAAAAGATAGAAAGTACAAAGCATCATATCAGAATCTCATACTCTAATTTTGTTTTAGCCAAGTTTGTCGAATATGGTATATACTGCATCCACTTTGAATATTTTTTGGTGGAAAGTTGACTTAAAAAATCTAGAGACAACAAAGTTTTCAAAATCAAAAAGAAAATGTAATAGTGTGATAAAACACTAGAATCAAACCATATGCAGCGTTGGATCCAAAAACTAAAAAATAAATAAAAGAGCGTGAACTGAAATCAGGAATTGTTTGGCTTGGTATATATTGTATTAGTAGAGCACTGCAACTTATTCAATAGTTGATTTGTTTTTTTTAATGGCAATTATTCAGTAGTGGGGTTCGGATAAATGGCATGCACTCATTCAAATTTCAGGTGTTGCTTTTTCATTTGTTTTAGGATTCTAATTTTCTCCAATCCAAGTATTAAACTTAACTCTAGCCAGTACCGTTCAAATTTGGACTATAGATAGGTATAATCAATAGTTCTAATTTGCTCAGATTTGAACTATTCCGTCTAGTCCAAATTAAGAAACTCAAGAAGAGAAAGATACAAAAACAGATGCGAACCATCTTTGTTTAACCACCCATTTGTATATAAAGAGTAATCATCATAAATAAAAAGAAGCTCAAGAAGAGTCATTCCCATTTGAATAAAATGATTTCCCAGTAAAGTTTTCCGTTAATGATAGCACAGCAGTTCCAACAAAGTAAGTGAGGAAAAACTAGTAAAGGATAAATGCAAAAGAACATAATGATAACTCTTGGTGTCCGGATCAGTTTATGCACATCACAACTGTGAAAAGGTCTTTAAGTTGGACGGTCATAAATCAAGTGAGATACCAACAACCTGAGTCTGCAGTTAGGTATTGTCACCATACTAAACAAACCCTGCACAAACTACAAAACGCATACTAGAATGATGAATCCAGCTGTTGATAACTTCAATCGTGCATCTAATACAAAACCTTCCCAAGCCTCTCTCCAAAGCACATAGCCAGATTGTAGAACTACAATGCATAGAAAGGCTCTCTCCAAAGCACATAGCCAGATTTTAGAACTACAATGAGCCAGAGATGATACTAACTGTTCAGTAACTATCTGCATTAGAGAACTACAACAGCTTACCATTCAGGTTATATGTTACTCAACTAATACAAGAATCCATATTATTTTCATCGACTTCAGAAGTTGAAACCATATTATTTTCATCCACGTTACTCAAAACTAATACAAGTTGAATTTACAAACTTCAGATTTTTTTTTTTTTTTTGAACGGAACAACTTTGGATTCAATGTCAACAACTTTGGCAACCTCATAAAATGGACTTTGTTCTCTCCTCCATATGACAAGACCATCAAAGCCAATGAGCCACTTCGCACCCAAATCTGAGCAGCCTCTTAATTTCTTCAGGACTCCAATGTAGACCTTTTCATCCATTGTCGCTCAACAAAAATACATCAAAGAATTACGATATTGACTGGCCAAAAATAATCCAATTACCATTGACTCCATATACTAAAACCATCTCATTACCAGCAACAAGATGATGAATCCCAGTTGTTAAAAAATTGCGCATCTAGTAAAAACCTACGCAAGCCTATCTCCAGAGTTCAGAGCACATAACCAGATGGTAAAACTACAATGCGTTAGAGAAGATACACTGTTCAGGTTGGAGGGGGGAAGGTTTCCTCATGCCATTCAGGTTTTGGTAGTCAAGTCAAATCCTAATTCAAGAGTCCATTTTATTTTCAATGACTACAAATGTATAAACAATATGCCACAAGCACAAGTTGATTTCACTAAATTTTGGCTTCTATGTCAAGTTTGGCAACCTTGTAAAATAGACATTAACCTCTGCTAGCTCCATATAGCAAGACCATCAAAGCCAATACGCCACCTATAATTTCTGAAGATTCCACTCCAACCCTTTCCATCCATTGTCTCTCCACAACAATAACATCTCGTGATCTCAGCATACTACGCTCAACTATTCTGATATGGCAGTGATAAAACTGGATACTGAAAAATAATCTCATCACTCCAAATCTGCAGCTATTACTCCACTCGTTTTAAGAGACATTATCGCATATGAAAAGCTAGTCAGTAAAAACAACATATACCCGCTCATTGGCCACAGTGATGGGCATATAATTCAGCATCAGTTGCCTCTTTCTCCTATATAAGTACAATCCATTTAGACCTTGCCGTTTATTGTCTCACCGGTCACCTTTAATCCATCTTAACATATCACTCTATACTACTATACCGTAAAATAGGCCAGCTGTACACTAGCAAAACATATTCCAACCATCATTCCTAGGCTTACAAAACTATGTTATCATCATCAGCCAAAACCAGAAGGTCAAGACTCAAAACCCCAAATGTCGTAATATACTGGGGCATAGTTGTTAATAAACTACGACACAGGATACGTGTTCTAGGATTTGTATCGCCTCCTTCGAAAAACAATATGTATCACACCCTGTATGTTTATTGTGTAGAAATCCCATGACACGATGGCGTACCCTACAATATCCATGTGTATCCCCATGCGGAACGTATCCTAGGATTATTTATTGGGTAAAAATATGACCTTATTTTAAGAAGCAGAAGCCCAACTAGGGTAAAAAGATTAAGCAAACGGAAACCCTATGTACTATTCAGCAGAGGTGACTCAGGTTATTCACATTATGAGCAATTAAATTAGTACTAAATGACGAAAGCAAATCAGATCTACAAAAAATTTGAAAATGAGATACATCATTGGGGGGGGGGGGGGGGGGGGGGGGGCGGGGGAGAGGCGAGAGAGATAACGAACGAACAATTCAGCATCGATTCTCACTTTCCCCTATTTCAAGTACAGTACATCAAAGTGAAGATTAAGAAAATCAGTAATCCATTACCAAAACATACAAGCATCATCCTAAGAGACAAACCATATACCCAACCTACACGTATCCCGAATTATTTCAATTTCTATCATAGTCCCTACCAAAACATATGCATCAATTAAAAGTAATACCACAGACACGGATGAATGTGCACAGATTCAAACATAGATGTATACAGAACCGCCCGATGCCCGTGGATCCCGCACGGTGCATAGAACCCTCACGCTTCGTACGGTTCCAGACACATCTGTGCACATACACATGTGTCCGCAGCATTAACGGATCAATTAAATACGACTACGAATAACCAAACAACCCAGCTCTTAGACGCGCGCCGCAACCGCGGAAGCATTCGAGGCAGGACCGGAGAGGAAGGAGAGGAATCCGGCGGCAGGAGCACCTTCCGGCTCGTCGAGGAACAGGTCCTCGGGAGCCCTAAAAGCGCCGTGAGCGCAAATTATAGCGATTCCAACCATGAGGGCGGAGATGAGTACGGATCCGACGCTGGTGAGGAAGAGCACGACGACGCTGGAGAGGATAAGGAGGCCTAGGGTTTCGGTGTTGGAGAAGGCGCGGCCGAGGATGACGAGGGGGGAATCGGAGGGGCGGAAGAGGTAGAGGAAGACCCAGGCGGCGAGGAGGGTGAGGAGGGCTAGGAGGGCGAAGGGGTTGGTGAGGAGGGAGACGGCGAGGACGGCGGCGAGACAGGAGAGGTAGTTGACGCGGAAGTAGGAGTAGTTCTTGCGGATGCGGTGGGTGGCGTCGGAGAGAGAGTCGGGCTTGGAGAAAGCGGAGCGGTCGACGAGTTCGTACCAGGGGCGGCGCTGGGAGAAGCCGTGGCGGACGGTGTCGGTGATGTTGGAGAGGAAGGCGCGGAAGGCTGGGGTGGCGATGGGGGCGGCGGCGGCGGCGGTGGTGGTGGTGGTGGTTTGGGGGTTTGAGATTGGGAGGATTGCTGGGGAGGAGGAAGCCATCGGTTAATAGTTTGGAGAAGGGATTTGAGAGAGGATATGAGAGATCTAGAGAGAGGGGGGGAGAGAGATCTGGAGGAAATTTGAGGGATGGTGGAGGGGATTTTGCGTACAGAGTTGAAAGATTATAGGCAATTATTGTACTACTCCCTCCGTCCACTTTTTAATATTGAGTATTTCATTTTGAGTTGTCATTTAATAAATGTTTATTTTGTAAAGTTAGTAAATAAAAATTAATACATTTTTTATTTTACTCCTAAATGTAGTTTCCATTTTAAAAAGTTAGTAAATAAAAGTGTAATGATATTGTCTCTATAGAGAGTAAGAGAGGAAAGTGAAGGTAAAAATTGACGTGAAAAGTGTAATGATTATGTTTTCTTAATATATTAGAGTTACAAAGCGGAACACTTAAAAAGGGATGTAAGGAGTAGTATTACTCCCTCCGTTCCAAATTGAGAGTCCATTGTTCCATTTTGGGTTGTTCCAAAATGATGGCCTTTTTTCAAAAATGGAAGGAAAAATTTGGTGATTTTTCAAAAGTGTCTCTCACAATTGAATATAAGTGTTATAAAGTACGTAAAATACAGGGATAATGGTAGAAATAATAGGCAATATATGCGTAATCATTGCATGTCCCCTAAAATAGTTGGAATCCCTAAGAGGGACTCTCAATTTAGAACGGATGGAGTATATTAGAGCATTCACAATAATAATAATTAAAATTAATAATTAAAATGTCACTTTAATATTTGATTATTCATTTAATTCATAATTAAATTTAACAACTTTTACTTTCATATTGGTTATTTTTACATTTCTAACAAAAAAAATACTCCACAATACACAATACACATTTGTCCAATCACAAATAAGTTTCAATCATGCACCCGATCACACCAAATTATTCGTCTGAATTAGACGATTCCAATGTGAAATGTTTTTGAATTACTGAGTTTGGTTATTAAATTTTGGTTATTGGTAAAAATTGTTAAGTTTAGTTATGAAATAAGTGAAATTTGGTTATTTGCTGTAAAATTTGTAACCTTGCTTATTATAATATGGGGTATTTTTTGAATATTATTGTTAAATTTATTTATCCACACTCATTCACTTATTACAATAAGATGCTCTTAATATTGTTATAATTAATTAATTAGGGAGTATTATTAGGGGAGAGAGGACGCGTTTGGTCTGGTGTGCGTAACATTTTGGAGTGGACGGTGGATTAATTGGGCCAATGACTTCAACCGATAGGGGTAAACTCCATGACACGGTTTCCAAAAAGAAAAGGTCAACTTTATGCACACCAGACCAAACGCGTCCAATTTGGTTTGTAAACCGTGTTAATACTCCGTAAACTGTTGAGGAGTGTTTCCAGTTTCTAAACAAAAAACTTTTAGAAAAGGAAAATAATTTCAACCTTAAAAATTATATGCGTATGCAAATAATTTTTCTATCAATATGGATCTTGTTTTATAAATCTCATTGAGATCTTTTAAACAGTGCCAAAAAAATTAAAAAATTATTTTTTATTTTTATTATATTTGAACTTGAAATTATCTTATTTTTTAAAAGAAAGCGCAACGGCACTTGAGTGGATCAGCCGCCTACACTTCTCATAAATTTGAGAAAACTAAAGAAACTATCGATGGCACACGGGGCTCATTTCCGACCCCACACGGATAATCCAAGCTATTCAATAATTTTAAAATAAAAAAACTAAAAGGACTCATGAAAAATCAATTCAATCCAATATGTTTAGATGTTTAATCCCAATCTTTTCATTTTTGAAAAATCAGAAAAAAATAAAAAGATTTGATGAAAAATGGGAAGATTGAATCGAGTACCTAAATATATCGGATGAAACTAATTTTTCATGAGCCCACTCGGTTTTTTATTTTAAAAATATTGAACAGATTGGATCATCTGTACAAGGCTTGGAGTAGACCCCGCATGTCGGTGGTATGCACGTTTGGTGCATACCATTGATTTCCGTAGCAAAGTCCTAACAAAATTAATTACCTCAATAATAAGAGTATTATATAATCTCCCAACAGTAAATAGAAAGGTTATTCATTACCTCAATTTTTATTTTTTTTTGTTTTTATTTTTTTTTGACTGGGAAAAAGGGTGGGCGTGGACGACCAGCGTAGCAACTCCTCCCTGGGCGTGACCATAGGGGCTCCCAACCCGCCGTGGAATATCCGGTTCGAGCCATAGCTACCGTCCGGAAGGACGGGCTGTCACCACGGCACCACCTGGTGCACTGCGGTGAGAAATCGCCCTCTTCGACCCAACTATGGGTTCGAATCAAAGCTTATTATTGGCACCACCGGGTACATGCACACATGTGCCTCCCGGGGCTCGAATCTACGCTGTTGTTAAAGAAAGGTGGTAACTCCCACCAACTGGACTACCACCTCAGTGGTATTCACTACCTCAATTTACTACACCTTATGGGATGGTTGGCTTTTTAGCATGTGCATCTAAGAAACTTTAAACCAGATAAGGGCTTGTTTGGACTTAACAAGCTATTTGGGTTCTTTTTTTTTTTTTTGTTCTTATTAAAAAAAATTAACACTTGTTAGTTTTTTTTTCCCTAAATTTTCGATGATTATTTGAATAAGAACAAAAAAAATAAGCCAAGTGGCTTATTAAGCCGAACACGCCCTAAGTCAAAGGACTTATTGTTTAATAACCAAAATTCAACACTTAATACTAAATGAATTAAATACTGCATCTGAAAATGCTTAAAAGATTGTTCCAATTCTTTCTTAATTTACTAACAGTCACATTATACTTTTGATAATGGTGGTGGAGTGGTGGTGGTGGTGGAGTTGTGGAGGTAGTAGGAGTGGTGGTGTAGTACTGGTAGTGGGAGTGGTGATGGTAGTGGTGGTGGAGTGGCGGTGGTGGTGATGGTTTGTGATGATGGTGGTAGAGTGGTGAAGGTGGTAGTAGGAGTGTGGTGTAGTTAGGGATGGTATTCGGGGCATTTGGGGTGGAAAATGGGTATTCCGTACCCGATCCCCCAACCCGAAGTTGGTTCCATATCCGCCCCGATCCCCGAACGAGGAGGGAAGATTCCGACCCATTCGGTTATCGAGTAATCTCCGAAACGAATGAGTAACCGAATGAAGTTAAACATTACAATATCAAACAGATCAAACTTCAATCGTCAAATATTAAGCACTTTCTCAAGACAGTCACTACGAAGCATATTAGATCTGGTTCAACAAACCCAGGAATACCCACCAATTTCTTCTTCTTTTTTAAAAAAAAAAAAACAGTTGTACAGATATAAACTTAAGAAATTTAAAGAGAAAGCTAAAGATTGGGTACTCGGTAGTCAATGACTTACTGACTCACTCTTTACCTTCCGAGAGACAGAGAGAGAATGGATTCTGGAATGTTACTTTGCACTTTGTGGGCTCCCCGGCCGGTGCGCGTTGGTTCGATGAGAGTCGCCACCCGGATTTTTGAGATGGGTGATCCGAGAAATCGAAAGTACTTTTGAACGGAAAAAGGCCTTTTGGTTTTAACGAAAACCTTGAAATTTTAGGTTCGGGAGCCACGTTACGAACAGGGAAGGTTTTTGTTAAAAATGCACCACATTCGCCCGATAAAACCGATCTTTACTAGACTCTTTCAAAGAGGGAGAAATTTAAAGTATCTTTTGAAAAATTGAACTCTTTAATAAACAAACAAGACGGGGGAGGGACATGGGTGATAGATTATCTTAACGTGCATGTGGTGCTAACTGTACAGTGATTATAAAAATGATGCAAAATGAGATGAGTTCTTAACGAAAACTGTCTGAATTTCAGTATTATCTCACACGGCCTTTCTTGATATCGCGCACGATTTTTCATAACGCCGTACTGGATATCACCTCGATTTCCAAGCCCTTATAAAAGTTTTGAAATCCTGCCCGGCGTCTTAAGTATCACGCACGGGATTCTCATCTGTTGTCAGACATTGCAGTCCCGTCAGATGGTTTTAAAAGAAAAGGTACCATTCTTACAAGTCATGAACTGAAACCAACTTTGGGATTCTTAGTCATTCAGAATAGTCCAAAAATACCTCATTTTTCTAAAACCGAACATGGCTTGTAGATATGATCTATTTTTGAAAAGAGTTTGAAGTCAGACGTACAGATGATAGATAGGCCTGGCCGAGGACAGTAGTGACCCAGACAGTCTGAGCAAGAAAATGATAAATTCAAAACACCGCACGTCTGAACTTGTTACGCCGTACAATGGATTAAAACGCCGTGCGGTGTAACTTATTCAGCACAGAGGACTTTTTTTGGTTATGAAAATGATTTTTTTGGTCAGGATCCAACCCAAAGGGGGTAGATTCTGATTACAGAAAGGTTCCCTCAGGGGTATGGATGGAGCCTACCGCAAGAAAACTAGTTTATACCTTTGATCTTTGAGTTTGGATAGAAACGGATGGCTACGGATGAGTATGAAGGAAAGCGGCTAAGGAGAGACGGTGGATATGGGTTGAAAGATGGATGTTTGGAGGTCAGGGGTCTCAAAGTGAGTAAGAGAACCCACTTCAATGGTGAGGAGAAAATGAGGGACTTTGAGGAAGAAAGAACCTTAAGAAATGTTTTTGGAGGCACTTTCTCAAGATTTTGGAGTGAGGAATGGGTATGAAAGTATGATGAGAGAGAAAGAGAATTCAGGACTCTTTTCTCTTGAGTAGGGGGTTGTATTTATAGGCAAATGCCAAGAATTTTGAAATTTCAAATGGTGGAGGTATTTTCTAAGCGGGTCAGAAGTGCTTTTTCGGGTGAGTTAACTTGTAGTGGTGGCTCAAGTAGGCGTGGCCGACAGCTAGCTGAGCCAGTCAGAACTTTATTCAAAATGCCGTGCGGTTGACCTCATGACCTCGTGCGGCGTAATGAAATCTGTTATGCCGTGCGGTGTAGAGGTGTGCCGTACGGTACTAAGGATCCAGTTCTTAACTTTTGAGTTTGCTCTGGGCTTTTTGAGTTTTGCTCTGAGCTTTTGTAGTTTGTTTTGGGATAGTTCCACATCCAAGCTCTCGGAGATATTTGTTTCCTTTGTTTCATCATCAGGATGTTTAAAGCACTTACGAGGTCCAGATTGGGGTGTCTACACACTTGTTGGATCGAACAGAGAGAGAAAGAGTTTTCTCGGTTCCCTGCATGGCTGAAGTATACAACAAAGTAACAAACAATGTCACATAGTTTGAAGTCTCTCAATCTGAAATAGAGAGAAACAGATTTGATCAAAATCGCGTCCTCAATCCGAAATAAATAGAGAGAGAGAGAGAGAGCGCTCAGAAGCTTGATCTAAATCGCCTCCTCTTTGGCTGAATGAATCGGCTCTCCCTCACTCACTGAGGTCTGAGAGTGATGAGGAGTGAGAAGTGAAATTGGACTGAAAAGCCTAAGAGAATATACGTGAATATATATAGCAGGGGTAATTTTGTAGTATACACATATAGGCAGGGGTAGTTTTGTAATTTACTACTTCGGTTCGGGTTTGGTTCGAGTCGGGGTTCGGTTCGGGTATCTGCTGAACCAAAACCAAATCGAACCGAAACCCGTTCTGGTTTTCTTCATGCCAACCATATCCGTACCCACGAGGAATATTCCGGGTATGGTTCGGGGATAATTTCGGTTATCGGTTTGGGTACCCATCGATTCGGTTTGAATTGTCATCTATAGGTGTAGTGATGATAATGGTGGTGGAGCTGGTGGTTGTGATGTGGTGGAAGAGGAATGGTGGTAATGGAGCTGGTGGTAGTGGAGGAAGTGGTGGTGGTGGTGGTGGAGGAGCTGGTGGTGGTGATGTGGTGGAGGAGGAATTGTGGTAGTGGAGGTGGTGATGGAGTGATGGTGATGGTGATGGTGATGGAGTGGTGGTGGTGGAGGTGATGGTAGTGGTGGTGGTGAAGTGGTGGAGGTGTTGGTGGGGGTGGTTGTGGTGATAATTTGATAGTTAAATGCAAGTACACAAAAATTCAGTCAAAATTAAATAGCCCAAAGCTACTTAATTTTTTTCAACTATTTGGCTTATATTTTAAGTGGTATTTAATTTGTTAAGTAATGTAAAATATAGTTATCAAACCTATTAAATTACTTATTACTTAATTGATTCAGTACTAAATTTAGATTATTAAACGAGCCATTGAAGATGCGCTAACCTTGGTGACGTTTTTCGACGAACAAATTCATAGCATAAAAGCCCTTCGGGCATTATCTGACGTTCAATTTTTTTTTTATTAACTCATACTACAGTATTAAACTAAACAGATTTGCATTTCTCTCTCTCTCTCCCTCGATGGACGATCTTCCACTGCAGCGGATACAAATCTCAGGCCCAACACTCTCCTCCCTCTTACAACGCTTCTCCTCCTCTCCCGGTGACCTCTCCGGCCTCCTCTTTGGCCACATCTCCCTCTCCACCCCCTCCCCCTTCTCCGACGACACTCCCTCCACCACACCTCCCTCTTCCTCCTCCTCGTCCCCTGCCCCCACTCTCACCGCCACCATCACCTCCTTCCTCTCCTCCTCCTCCCCCTTCTTCTTCTCCCCCACCGCCCAAATCACCCCTCCCTCCCTCTCTTCCTCCCTCCTCGGCTGCTTCTCCGCCCGCCGCAAAACCCCCCTCCGCCCCTCCCTCCGCGAGTCCTCCTTCACCTCCTCTCTCTCCTCCTCCACCACCCACAACCACACTTTCCCTCCCTCCATCCTCCTCCTCCTCACGACGCCGTTTCAAGACCAATCCATCTACACCCATGAGTACAGAGCCTACCAGTACAGATTATCCACTCACTCGTTCGAGCCCAGAACCCTAGACGTCGTCAACCTCGGCCCTGGTTTTCGCTCCCATTACGACTCCTTTTTCCCTAATAATTCTCCTTTCCCGATGCTGCCGTGTGGGGCCAAGGGCGAGGGGGAGGGTTTGGCGGCGTCGAGGAGGGTGTCTAAGGATCAAAAGGAGCTGGATATGTGTGCGGAGGGGTTTGACATGGGGCGGTTGGGTCGGTTGGTGGGACAGGATGCCGCGGGTTATAAGGGGGAGATTGAGGAATTGTATAGGAAGATGTTGGATGACATGGATGGATTGGCTAGGCTTGTGGAGGAGAGTTCGGCTAGGGTATTAGAGCAGGTAAAGATGTTCCATTTTTTCGTAGTTCTTGTGGTCAATTTTGTTAATTGAATTGTTGTTGTTTGTCAGAGTGATGCTTTTTGAGTGTTGAAGCTTCATTGAAGAACTTCGAATGGAGTAACTAAGCTTTAAGGTGTAAAATTTTGTAGGAAAATCACAACATGAAGCTGAGGTACAAAGTTGCTGGCTTGGAATAGAAGGTTGTTACTTGGCCATGTTCTTTTCAGATTCTTAGGGTAAGTTTTCATTCCTTCTGTAATAATATATTTCTTAGTTTGTTGTTCCTTTCTTTAACAATAGCCTTGTATAGTTCTCTATGAAAATACTAGTAGGGCTTTATGAAAGTAGATGACGTGGACAATGCATGATTTTACTCTAAAAAATGGAGTGTTCGGACAGGTTCCTATGGAACCGGGTAACATACTGGTGTTTGGAGAATCTAAAGAGTATGATACTAGTAGCAAACAACAGTCTTGATGCTTTCAGCTGTGTTGTACTGCAGATTAATCTGTTTTTGTTCAATATATGACGAGGTTTATTATGTAGACTGCATTTCCATCTGTCGGCTCTTCAGGACACCTACTTTTCCTTGTAGTGAGTAACAACACCATGTGTGAATACAGGGTTTACATTTCCATTTGTTATGAAACTTACTTCTTTAAGTGTTTTGGTTAAGGTACTTCTCCCTTGTCACAAGAGTGTCAAAACACATTGGAGGTGCTAGAGGCTCAGGAGAGAGTGTGAAAACACGTTAGAGGCGCTAGAGGCTCAGGAGAGTGCAAAATATGTTGCAGAGTTGAAGCCGTTTCTAGCCACGTACCTCAATCTCAAGCTTCTCAATCTCAAAATACATTGACGCATTTCATCCGTTTGGGAACCAAGCACGTGTCTGTCACTAATTGTTTTGAGGATGTCATGGTATCCATACAAAGTGGTTTGGCTTTGTCTGAGGCCTATATAATTGTCTCTTCATGAAAAACAGCCTCGTTTTCCAAGTATCCCTAGGAAAGCTCATTGGTGTGGTCTACCACCTTAGGTGGTTTTCTATCTCTCTCTGTAGGATTGGCCTAGGCAAGGTGACACGAACAGGGTAAAACTATTCAATGGATCTTTCATATTTACCATGGTGTCAGAGGCCCAAAGTATGCAAAATAGCTCAGTATACCTTTGTTTGACTGTAGTAATGCTGCGCCACGTTGGGCATTTGATGCCTGAATAACACTAGGGGATGTGTGCAATACTTCGTTGGAAACTTGCTGTAGAATATGTAGCACTATCATTAAATACCTGTACAGTCTGTCGAGCAATTAATATAAAAAAATAAAGTTCATCTTTAGACGCATTTTTGGCACCCAATAGGTTGTGAATAAGAAATTTGATCCATTTCATGGGTCCAGCCACTAGATAAGCATCCTCGCCCGACACTACCCATACTAAAGTGCATGTAGCGATCAAGCCACTGTGCCACTGTGGGAATAAAACGTTTTGGCATACCTGAGTCCTGCCTTTAAGCCTAGCTTTGTGGGTTCCGCTATGGACAACTGCAGTAACAACATTAGGTGTGCAGTGCAACCATCGTAGACATCTTGTAGATTGCGGTTAGCTACCACATTATTGAGATGTGTGGATTAACCAACGCGGCAGTGAAGTTTGCAGCATATTGAGATGCATCATTAAAAGCAAAGTCAAGGTCTTATGTATGATCATTTAACTCATTCAAAATTAGCCAACGTTTGGAGCATGCAGCTGTCCCTAAAGACTGATACATGTACTATACGCCAACGTTTAAGGAACACAGTTTTTTTGCAAGTATCTTTGACACAAGGCAGTTAAGAGGTATCTACAGAATGAAGCCCTATTGGCGTGTGGTATTCTCTTAGATCAAATTACCATTTATCTTTGCTTCCTTCTTTTGCTGTCTGCATAGGGGAAAGTAAGGTATGTAATTCACATTATCAGGACATTATATGCTTTCTATGTCTTCTATTGGAGGGATTATTTTATTAATACGCCTACATTTGCTACAAAAGAGTAATATTTTGTTGTTTGTTGGGTTTTCCAGGTGTTTATTTGCACCCTTAACATAGATATAGAGATCTGCCCTCATCTTTCATGGTAGTTGCAATGTTAAATACCCTATGAAGAATGGATGCTCTGAAATTAGTCGCGCGCAGGTATCAGATATGTGTTGGACACTGATACACCCCGATACATATCATATACGGAAAATACGAAGCAAGTAAAAAATATAGTACATGCAAAAACTAAAACACAACAAACAAAAATAAGGGGCAAACCCTAAATATAGTAGGTTAGTCAATAGATACACAGATTGAGATTTAAGTCGATTTGCACTCACATAGAGTCGAAGTTCATCGATTCATCCAACTCTTCGCAGGTACTCTCTCCCCCAAACACAGTTACACACTTCATAAAACACAGACAGAGTGATACTATATATTGTAGATAACATACTGTGAATTTTTTTCTTTTTTCGTGTAATTTACGTATTACATGTATATCCATACTGAATCTTGTCTTTTATATGCCTAGTGGATGACTAATAATTATAAAAATGTCTAATTTTTACAGATGTATCTCTATCCGTATCCTATTTTTTGGGGTTTTGCCGTCTCACCATGTCAGTTTTGAGGGCTGTAGGTAGCGGGGTTAGTTTGGTGGTTTTATTGTGCAAGGCTATTGGTAGCCCGTTACTGATTAGTAGTAATTATTATCTGGCTAGTGTCATCTGAACAGAGTGTTTGCCTTTAGGGTTTTACTTTCTTTCAGTAATTCCTTGACATTAATCCAGTTGTATTCTCCATTTTCTGTTTCGTGGGTTCAAAAAAATGAAATAAACTTGAGCTTGCACAATCTCCTACAACCCTGCTTTGTATATTTCTCATGTTTAAATAGCCCCTACATTCCCAAAAAAAAAGCCCCTAAACGGGTAAGACTCGTAAGAGTGGGTGAAGATTTTATTTGGGTTCAAATTTCGTAACTGCAGATTGCAATTTGTGATGTGAGGGAAATTTAGAGCTGATAATGAAAGGGTTTCCAAGTGAGACAGTAGTAGTCTATGATTCTGGGCCCCGGTTTTGTTTCAGAAAGTTGCTAATCATTCTGGAAACTTGTCTATAAAATTGATTTGCCATCCTAACGTGCTTGTATCTTGCTGCAATGACCGAAAAGTCCCGGTTTGAAATATTACTCAAAGTGGATTGTGACATGTCTTAGAGAAAGGAGGATTATGATGGACAGAGTGTACAAAATGTGTATCTCTTTTGTAGTGAACAAGATATGATGTAAAAAGTTTCCGTAACTTGCTACCATTGAACTTGCCATCTCTATTACTGTTCTCTTCGATTTGTAGATTGATATGCGCAAGAAAGCGCTCAATCATCAAACCTTGCTGCTTGAATTGTGAAAGTATACAACATACACAGTTGGTGCTTCATGCAGTTGGACTTCTGGTGGTTTCAAGATGATGGCCGCTCCAATCTGCCTATATTACCGCGTTTTTTCATTTGTTTGGTCTACCTGTTGACCATTTTTTTGATTTTGTAAATCCCCTCACTCATGCGTTCATATATGCTCACTCTGAGTTGACGTTTGTATGTGAAAGTGACAAAGGTATAGTGAATGGAGGAATGAGTTTTATGCCCTTTTTTTGGGTTATGGAGAAATGGGTTTTATGACAAAAGGCTTGTTCTCTTATTCTTCCCTTTCATTCCCACTTGTACCTGAACATAAAATACTCCTTCCATTCCAAAATGCTTGTTCGGTCTGCGATACTCCGTGCATTTTTTTCAAGGAGAAATTCAAACTTTTTCATAAATTAGTGCATGTTTCGTTGAGTTTTGTTTAAAAAGTTGTAGTGCATGTTTTCAAGTTTTTGTTTTGCAGATCCAAGACACATTTAGGGACGAAGAGAGTAAATAAAAGCACTCAGGGGGCTTTGGTGGCGGCTCTATAGCCTAGGTTGTTAGATGGTCACATGACCACCCAAAAAAAAATCCCCATGTACTACTTGTAAAAATTTTAGGTTATTCTATCATATGAACACCTGGTCAAATTAAATGACGCCCACCCCAAATTTAAATGCTTAGCTCTATATTATGAGCACTTTAACACATGAGCCCCAACTAGGTACATATTTTTAACGACAAAAGTATTAAAAAAAAAAAAATTAGAGAGAAACAAAAACCTATTGGTACCGGTATCATACTTTGGCTTTTTTTTAGTAACATTCGACTCTACATCTCCAACAAGAAAAAAATATGTTGTAAAATATCCTTGCCAATCTATTCACCTAATTTCCCCTAAAAGAATATTAGTAGATTTATGCGTCTGTTAAATCCTACTGGGCTCGAAATGAAAATTTTTGTCAAGAAAAATGTATAGTGTTAGTATGTGTTTTTATGTTTTCTAATCTCATTATTCGTACTATTATAATTCTTCTATCCCAAAATGATAGTCCTTGACGAAAGAACATGCACTTTTTGATTAAAAATAAAGTATTTTTCGTAAGTAATTTTCCAAGTTTCTTTGCATCAAATTAAAAATTCGTTGCAAAAAAATTTAATTAGTTCTTTAATTTGATGTGAAAAATTTAAAATTTCTGCGAACGTGAGTATTATATTTTTTGATTAAAAAATTGAACCTTTTTTTTTTTTTTTTTTTTTTTTCTGTAGGAGACTATAATTTAGGGACATAGGGAGTATAAATTTTGGTTTGTGCTTAAAGCCTTATCTTTAGTTACCAGCCGGTCCCAATCTCGGATAAAGGAGGAGCGTTGTGTGTTAGATACTTGATAGTCAGCACATAAAAAAGCCCGTCAGATCTTTATGACATGAATACAAATATGATAGCCTATGAGAATTTCTACACTAGACTTGATAGTAAATATAGAGAAAAGATTATTTATAAACTTGCTAAGTTGCGAGAAAGGAGAGCTAGAGATGTCTCTCAAGTTAAATGTATAAAATGTATTGATTCGGTGGTGTTGGTGAAAGACGAGGCGATCAAGGATAGATAGAAGTTGTATTTCGAGAAGCTGTTAAATGAGAAACATGAAAGAGGCTTTGGTGGGGAGGAAGTGTATGTACTTGGTGAGAACATAGAATATGAATTTTATCAGAGAATACAAAAGTTCAAAGTGATTAAAGTTTTGAAAATAATGAAACCGACTAAGGCTTTAGAACTAGATGATATCCCTATTGAAGTGTGGAAAAGTCTAGATGACCTGAGGGTGAATTGGTTGACGAAATTGTTTAACAAGATTATTATGACTAGAAAGATGTCCGACGAATAGAGAAAGAGCACGCTAGTACCTATCTATAAGAATAAAGGGATATTCAAAGCTGTAACAACTATAGAGATATTAAATTGATGAGTCATATGATGAAGTTGTGAGAAAGAGTTATAGAGTATTGCTTGATCATGAAGATGGTGACTACGGTGTCAGAGAAACAGTTTGGCTTTATGTCTGGAATATCAACCATAGAAGCTATCTACCTACTAAAGAAGAATGGTAGAAAAACACAGAGTAAAGAAGAAGGATATCCATATGCATGGTTTTCATCGATTTAGAAAATAGTTATGATAGGGTGCCTAGAGACATTATATGATGGGTTCTGGAGAGAAATGGAGTGACAAAATGGTATATCGAGGTGATTAGAGATATGTATGAAGGTATTGTCACTACCATTCGACCACCAGTAGGGGAAATGAGTGAATTTTCAATCACTGTAGGATTGCATCAAGGGTCACCCTTAAACCCATACATCTTTGCCTTAGTTATAGATGAATTGACTAGACAATTTCAGGAGGATATCCCATGGTGTATGATATTTGCAGATGATATTGTCCTCGTAGATGAAACCGCTAAAGGTGTTAATACGAAACTAAAAATTTAGAGGGAAGTATTGGAGTTAAAGGATTTTTGAATAAGTAGGAGTAAAACTGAGTATATGATATGCAAGTTTAGTAGTACAAGCAGTGCACATGAAGAAAGAATGATGATCGATCTAAGACTAAAAGATAACTAAGAGTAATCATTTTAGGTACTTAGGCTCAATTATTAATAGTGATGGAAAGATTGCCGATGATGTGACCAATAACATCTAAGTAGGGTGGCTCAAGTGGAGGAACGCTACTGGTGTACTGTGTAACAAGAGGGTACTCACAAAATTGAAGAAAACATTCTATTAAACTGCCATCAAACCAACGATACTTTACGAGACAGAATATTAGCCTATTAAGAAATAATAGGTGAATAAGATGAGTGTAGCGGGAATGAAATGTTGAGGTGAATGTGTGGTAAGATTAGACGAGACAAGATTAGAAATGAAACGATTCATGAGTTGGTAGGTGTAGCACCTATGGAAGAGAAGTTGAGGGAAAATAAGTTAAGGTGGTTTGAGTATGTCTACCGTGGATCAGGAGATGCAGTATTTAAAAGAGCAGATATGATAGTTTTGGGTAGCAATGCTACGGGAAGGGATAAACCTAAATTGATGTTAGATGCTGTGGTGTGCAAAGATATGAGTATAGTAGGTTTATGTGAACAAATAGCTCTTGATAGAGTTTAATGGAGGAAAAGAATTCATGTAACCGACCTAAAGTGATTGGAATATAAGACTCGATTTGATTTGATTTGATTTATATATTCTACTCATTAAAAAAAAGATAATAGAGTTAACAGCATCTTAAATTGGAGACGATTATGGAGTACTTGTTTATCTAAAGGAGTAGGCATTACTCCACTTTTCAGCAATATTCCCAAATGCTTGCTTGGGGAGCAATCAACATGCTGCTTCCAAACAACAGCTACCTGAAAGGGAAGACTTTGAATTCGTAAACAAGACCTGATGGATTCTTCTTTAGTAATCCATTGGGGTCAAATCACAAATAACGAGACTCATGAGGAAAAGGCAAAGTTCTATCTTCTTGGCCACTACTCAAACGCCAGGTTGGCACACCAATTGCATTATCCCACGTGTCAGAATAAATGCGCCACGTCAGCGTGTACATCCGTTTCCCCGAAATCAAGAAAGCTGCTACTCCAAAATACGGCTCGCAAAACAAAATGCCTTTTTAAAACCTTTCCTACTCCAATTCAAATACGTTTACTTAGCCCCCAAGTGTATACTAAGATTAGAACAAGCACCCAGCCGGTACTGTATAAATTCAAAATCCATACACAAAAACGAGAGAGAGAGACAGAGATATTTCAAGAATTCACCAAATCATTGTGCGCAAAGATATCCATCCAAGAGTACCGTATAGGAGAAGGAAACTTGGAGGACAAGGATTTTGAAAGTCGAAAAGTATTTGAAAAGGACAGAGAGAGAGAGAGAGAGACGTAGCACGACCAATATCCCTTATGAAGCGAATGTCGTCTCAAAACGTTGAAAGGTGAGTCACATCTTACCCCAATCTTTAACTTGTTTTTATGAAGCACAAAAAAGGAAACCCAGTTTCTTGTTTTCCGGAATAGGCATCTTTTCTTCTTTTTCTTGCATTGTGTACCCAATATATAAGTCACAACCCTCTCCCATGCACAATGGAGTAGCTTCCTCAACTGGGTTGTTCTTTGTTTTTGCTTATAATGCTTACATCTCATCTTTCCCCTAGTACTGTTCGAGTGAAATTAAAGGTTCTGTGTATCTGACTCCTGCGCGCCCAGACTTCCATTTGCCATTGCATGAGTCTTGTCCACTTGCATGCAGTTTGATGTTACTAGAAATAATGGGTTATACGCACTTCTTCATTCTCTATACGGTTTAGGACTTCAATTCCTATGACCGAATTGCAAAAGTGGGGACCTCACGCATTCGTAGTATGCGATTCATCATATCCTGTGTGTTTTTGGGTTTCTTTATGCAGAATTGTACATGTATTATGAGAATAATTCGACATTCTCAAAACTGATATTTGTTCTAGCCAAATAGATCGGCATTCTTTTGTTGAAATTGTTACAAGCTCACACAACTTTTGTTCAGTAAGTTGTATATTTAGTCAGAGTCTTGATTTCATGGATTGCCTTGACACCAGGAAATTGCGAAAGAGGGGCAATGGAGGTGAAATGATAAAGGAGACTCTGCTCAAGTGGCAAAACTATCACAACCACCGATTTGATTGCAACGACGATGGAGCAAAAAATAGAATAAGAAAGGCCCCATCGAAGGGATCGAGAAAGGGTTGTATGAGAGGGAAAGGAGGGCCTCAGAACTCTGGCTGCGTATACAGAGGAGTTAGACAGAGGACTTGGGGTAAGTGGGTTGCTGAGATTCGAGAACCAAATATCCTTGATTCAAACACCCAGAAAAAGACGGGAGAAAGACTTTGGCTCGGCACTTTTTCGACGGCTGTCGAGGCTGCTCGTTCTTATGACAAGGCTGCTAGAATTATGTACGGTCCTGATGCAATTCTGAACTTTCCCGGCTGCTATACCGATTCGATGAACTTGTCTAATGAGTCGTGTTCAATTACTATGCATCCCATATCCACACCCGAGTCTACGTCAATATCAGGCGACTGTGAGGAGGTCGCCAAGGAATTGAATACTACGAGTCCCGTATCCACACCCGAGTCCAGGTCAATATCAGGCGACATCGCAGTCGCCAAGGAATCGAAGGAGAACAAATGCTGGAGGGATGAGGACATGACGATTACTCAGAGTGAGCTATGTAGAGATATTCAGGTACTGACTCCCGGAATAAGAGAAGTGCCGAAAGACAATAATTTAGAAGCTACGGATTCAAATACTCTTTACGATGACATAGAAGAACCCGATTACATGCAAAATTTGGAAGACAAAACAAAAACAACTGATTATGAGAGTTCAGGAGGCGGTGGTGTATGTGAACACAGAAAAGATAGGAATTGGGATTCAGGTCAATTGATTATAATCCAAGCAACTGATTTTGAGAGTTCAGGAGGCCCCGGGGTATGTGGACACAGAGAAGATGGGATTTGCGATTCTGGTCAATTGATTAATGGAGAAAATCTGCAATGTGATAGGATATCCGATGAGATTTGCCAGTTGCAGAACCAAGAGCATAATAGTTTCCAGAATCTGTTGAAAGATGAATCGTTGGACATTGAACCTTCTAGCGCTTTGTTGGACATTGAACCTTCTAGCGCTTTATGTGTCGAGGAGTACGCATTTAGACAAGATGGAGACAATGGAAATGACCAATTGTGGCCCTCTTATGACCCTTTGCAATACCAAGATCAACTTGCTTACATAGAAAAGATTTTAATGGATGAGGATTTTGACATCCAGTCTCAGTTGGAGAATGCCAAGGCATGTGAAGTTGTCCAGAAATTGTTAACAGCAGAAATATGTGACACTGAACCTTTGCAGATAGATAGCACCGATGATGGACCTAAACTGAGACAAGAATTCTTTGATGAAAGTTGTGAAACGCCATATGATCTGTCTGACCAGATTCAAAACCTGGAAATGCAAAAATATATGGGTAATAACTATAATGGTTTAACCAATGAAACGTGTGATGTGAAGCCTTCTGGAGATTCTGCTTCTGATATTCATATCCCTAAACTGCAACAAGAAGGTTTTGGAAACGAAACGACTTCAGAAAGTATGGAGGGCAATGACTCCTTTTTTGGCTTTTCGAATGACGAAGATAATGGTTTTCTTGATTCATGGTTCCCTGAATTCCTTGATTCTAGAAGAAATTGATGATGACAGTATGATGATGGATGGAGGACCTGAATTTTTGGTGGATTAATTTGACGGACAGACTAGGAGACTATAATAGTTCAATTAGAAGACAGAGATCAAGATGCAATACGTTTTTTGAACAGTCAAGATGCAATGGGTTGGAAACATCAGATAGATCTAAGTACAGTACTTGTAAATAGACTTATTGAGTTTTGAGGTTTTTTTTTTTTGCAAGTTGTTGTGATTACTCGGTTATGATTCTGTATGGTGACTAAATACCTCATTTAGTCAGTCGTCTTTTGAAAGAAATTACTAGTAATACAATTTGAGAGAGCAAATTTCCTGTGCCAATTAGGAGATTTCCCGTTGTCTTCATTTTTGTTTTTACACTTTCCACAAGTTCTACTTCTGGTGGATTCTGGGACAAGATTATCATTCTTCTGTTGTTATTTTCGTAGGTTAAGGCTTTGACTCTTCTTGGTCCTTTCTGAGACTCTTTAGGGTTGTTTTTGTGATTATGGTGTGTTTGTTGGATTATGTGGCTCGTGGAGGACTTTGAACTTCGATATCATATCAAAAACCTATCAGTGTGCCATTCTAAAAGAAAAATAGAAGAAAGAGAGAGAGACAAACTTCAAATTTACAACCTATCAGTTCAAAAAAGGAAAAAAACATATTAGTGTGAAAATAGACATGGCAAAAATAATGTGTAATCCAAGAACAAGCTCCAAAAGAACTGCATTAGATATTGCTTCACTCCTCCATGGGTTTCTTCATGCCATTATTTATGCAAATATTCGAGATCTTATACATCAACTCGTCATAGATTTGTTTAAGCCGAAGTCGTCGTTTATCAGATGGTGAACAAGACTTCGAATCATCATCATAATCAGCTTTACGTGCTATCATTGATGAAGATATCGAGCAACCCTTGTCGAGGGAAATTACTTCGATCTTGAGCTTAATAAACACTTCTCTTCAAAAGGAATCTTTTTTGGGCCATGGCGTTAGAATCTTGTACTTGGTTTAGAACTCCAACAAAGTTTACGACATATGTAGTTCTTGTAAGTGTGGAAGTCAGGGAAGTAACCTCTGAACCATTACCTCATGATGTTAATTTGTTTTCCAAGTTACTGTGTCAGTAACCCATTTTTGGCTCGCTGAAATCTGTGAAAGCCACTTGCTCCAAGGAAGTATCTAATTTGTGGAAATTACCTTGCAATACCAACTTCTCGCTTTGATTCATGTCACTGATCCAATGCGAAGATATAAAATTCACCAGAATGTGCAGAGAGATGGAAATACTGAACATACAACTTTTATCAAACCTCAAGTATTTTCCTGCTCCATCTCAGACCAAAGAAATTTCCAAGGTCCTGCTTTTGTGCCCAACCTGAGAAGCAGAAGTTCATGAGTGAGAAAGGTGCAGAAGAGAAATAGGTTGATTGCCTCGGGTGCATAATCTTGAATGTGTCACAACCCCAAAAAAATACCAAAGAACAGTACAAGACTCCAAAGCCTAATGGTGGGGCATTGGGCTATCATTGGGTTTGACTCCCTCTACTTCCCATCATAATCAAAACAACATAGAAATTTGAGGCGCCTAAATTCAGAAAGAAACAAATCATGAGACG
>BPLS01030267.1:245156-279364 GCA_019656275.1 Rhododendron kiyosumense | reverse complement strand
CATGTACTCGGTCTTCTCTCCAAGGCCTAATCCCATCTAAAACCAGGTGATGATTGCAAAGGTGCAGCCCCATATTCTGTTTTCCTGACAATTAAGCAGCCCTATTTTTCAGAAAGAAACAAATCATGAGACACATGTACTCGGTCTTCTCTCCAAGGCCTAATCCCATCTAAAACCAGGTGATGATGTCAAAGGTGCAGCCCCATATTCTGTTTTCCTGACAATTAAGCAGCCCTATTTTTTTTTTGGGTAAATATTAAGCAGCCCTATTGTTGAGCTAAAAAATGGAATGATATAATACTTCTTACATAAGGAACAAAGTAAGTGGCGGCTCCAGTTAGACATGGTGTCGGAAATGGTATCTTTTTACTAACAAGAATGACAAACTGTAGAGTTTCACCTCCATATTCCAGCTGCTACACGCAAAGTCATTTTTACTAACAAGAATGACATACTGTAGAGTTTCACCTCCATATTCCAGCTGCTACACGCAAAGTCATAAACAGAAAGAGCCCTGTCCAGACTCCAGCAAGACCATACAGAGGAGCAGCAATAACTAGGAACACCGAAGAGATCATTCCAACCAGCACCTGCTTAATCAAAATCATGCTCTTAGAAGGAATAGAAAAATCAAAATAACTATTTACTTTTAATGCATAAAGACATACCATGGAGTAAGCTGCATATCCAAAGTCGGAGACTCCATAGTAAAGCCCATCAAGAACAAAAGCAAGAGCGTTAATTGGCTGAGATCCAGCAACAAACTGCAGAAAATATGAATCCAGTATGTCACCATCTAAACGTATGGGAAGAAACCGTAACCCCAAGCTCATAATAATTACTTATGGATTCCAGTTTGGAAAAGTTCTTGATAAAAAAGCACCAGAATATAAAACTACTGTGTGCGTTCTGTACTTGAGATTGCCCAAAAGTAACATAGAAATGGAGAAAGGAGAAAGGAGATAGGAGAGAGGCAAATCTGAAACAAAATAACAATCACTACTATGAATTTCTCCTTTGTCTGTGAGGGTGCTTATAATCTGCTCACAAAGCTCCATGATTTATTCATAAGTTAACCTCAACTATCCTGTGAAATTCCTCCTGAAAAACAACATAGTGACTCTGTACAATATATAATCGCACTGTTGCAGTTGCATATCCTTTCTACCATACATAAGTGGAGATAATACTTCTAATTTAGATTGTCGCCCAGCTATGTAACAAAGCATCTATTAGAACGATATGCATCCCCAAACCCTATGGTCATCACTCATCAGGTACCATCATAAGAGATGGTGATACTATGGACCAGCAATTTGCTACACTGGGCCAGAATGACGAATAAACTACAAAGAAACATCTGCACCTGTCTTCCAACTTCATGGGCCTAAACGGGTTTAATCCTGCCCAGTTGATACATAGTTCCTCTATGTAATTTACATAAAACAAGTGAACTGGCTAAAGGCTCTATCTGCTGCTCAATATGAGAATGTTCAATTCAGTCACTAAGATGTCTATATGGAGGAATATATTAAGTACATCAACCAGTCCAAGTTTTGAAATGGATCTCACACATCCCATTTGCATGATAAGAACAAATAAAGAAGGAAAACACAATTGTTTATTGGATGCTCCCTCTGACATATATCTAGAAAGCACAGAGATCCTCAACAAAAAAAGATCGCCAAAACGTGTAGTTTCATACTGTTAAAGCATCCAACTCAAAGCCAATCGGCAGTGCGACAAATTCATATACTAGTTTTGGAGGCGTACTGTTAAGCATCCAACTCAAAGCCAATTGGCAGTGCGACAAACTCATATACTAGTTTTGGAGGAGATAATTAACCGATGTGCGATAAACTCCAACACTTACCAAGATACCAGACAGCGCGATTCCCAGAACTTCTGAATCATTGCTAAATAAGTTAGAGAGAGCTCCAAACCCAAGAAACAAAGTGACACCTAATGAAACTCCTGTTATTAAACCAATCTGATTCATACAAAAGGAAGAAAAATAGAACTGGTAAGTTATGAGTGCCACTGCCACCTGACCAAAATCCTGAAAGCCAAGTTGGAATGACAAATACACAAAAGAGCCAACCTGTATTATTCTATTCACCACTTGGCGTGCCTTACCGTAATCCCCTTGGTAGTAATCACTAGCAAGAAGAGCCTGTAAGAAAAACATCGATGCAGTATCAGAATATAAACAATGAAAATATGAAAAAAAAGAAGCCCTAAGACTCAGCCATTGGGAATATATTTCAAAATACTAGTGAAACGAGTAAAAGGAACAGGGTAAAACTGTAAAAGCAAGATGTGGAAGCAGCAGTAGACGCACTCATAAGTTCACTTGTATCCATTATAAACATTGTTTCATTTGTGCAATGCTGCTCAATGTATTGTAAAGCATAATCTATAACAATATAAATGCATTGTCAAACTAATAGTAGTATCAAAAATTGTAGTGAACCAATTATTGTCATAATGCTAGCTAACTTTAGCTCCACTGCCTCCTCCAACCTTAGTATTAACTCATGGTCCATTAAATTCGGTATGGGAGTCGGATCTGAGTATTATTGTCATGTTTCTCTTATAAAAAAAAGAGTCATCATGTAATTCTTATGTTAAGTTTCATATTTCCTACACAACTCTTTCATTCGATTTGCATAAGATGTGTTTACAAACTCATATAAAACATTTTAAGCATAGATTGAGAGCTTTATCCAGAGTTCCACAGTACCCTCCAAATCTCTAATATATTTGTTTGCCGCTTGTCAAACTAGACATGCTGTAACCCATATCCAAGCATCAGGAGTTTGACATGGGTATCCACTATCCACAAACTCAGAAAGAGAAGAAAACAATTTAGAAGAAATCAAAATATACCATACTAAAGTGTTCTTTCGCTTGGGGAGCCAGGCCCTGTGAACCACCTCCAAGTCTTCCCCTAGAATGGGGTTAAAACGAAAATGCTCTTCCATCCAGCCCGTTTGGGTGCTAATACTTTAATCGAGTACTCACACCTCCACTAGACAAGTGAGTTCCTCTCCTTTATGTAGTACCTAATATTTATGGAGCTATTGTAATTTAATGCGTTTCTTTCCTGCATTGCTTCTCAAGGCTAAGGGCCCATCTACCTTACAGTTTGGGGACAATGCAGCCACTCGTCTGCTATTTATCTAAAAATTCACCTAAGTTCCCACATACTCTTCAACCATTTATCTTTTATTGCTCATCAATAAAAATTCACCTAATTGCCAAAAGAATCATTAAGCATATCTAAAGTGGTTTCTAATTTTTGGTTTCTTCTATTCCAAAAATAACTAAAAACGTCATAAATATGAAGAGATCAAAAAGGGTTAGAAAGAAAATTTCTACATGTATTAACCTAATGCAAAGAAAAACCTACTACAGCAAAAAAAAAAAGTATCCATTATCAACGTGGTCCTGCTTGGTCTTAAGCACTGATGATAAGCTATAAACATAACCTTGTGTTCAGAATAATTCCTGTACTGCATAGCAACAATACGGCATCATATCACCCACAAATGATACATAGGACCGGTATAAACAGAACTTTATGACCATGTTCGTTTTGGGATTTGGGTGGTCTCTAATAAATTTTCTTCCAATTATTACTCTCATTTCTCTATCTCTCTCCACTCATTACCCAAAATTCCAAAACCAAAATCCCAAAATGAACATGGTCTAAGTGCACCCGCAATGCTGAAATGCACAGTGCAAAGATATGAAGACTTCATTGCGTACCTGTCCCGCTAGTGCTAAAGCATCGGTAAGTAAAGATACTGCCAACCAAACTTGTACACAGATTTGATGACCAGCCATAGCTATGGGTCCCTCTCTTGCTGCCATTGACGTAGCTAGTGTCATGGTAACAAGCACTGCTAAGCTTCTGGTAATTAGAAGCCCACCTGCAAAACAAGATGAGATCATATCTACGATGAATTGCCAGGGCCAGTTCTATACTTTTGGACGCCTGAGGCCTACTCACAACGTGGGGCCCTGTCTATTTTTTTTATTAAAGTTGAAACCAAATCATGAAGAGTGTGTGTGTGTGTGTGTATATATATAAATATTACTAGTTTTAGCATGTAAAAAAAACTTAAATGAAACATAAGGTAAAATATAACCAAATGAATAGATACCAAGTATATCTGTAATTTTGCAGGAAAAATATTTCTTTGAATCTTCATTTGTGTAGCAATTAGCATGTTGCGTGTGGGGGTTGTCGTACATTGGAGCCCTATTTTGGCCCAAAAAAGGGGACCTAGGCGGCGGCCCCAACCTGTACGTTTCAATTAATCTATGCAACCCTACAAGCCAAATAGCATACTACGAAGAACCGACACTCCTACAGGCCGGTGTGATGCAGGAGCATAATAATTCTAATATGGAAATCGAAGGGTTATCTTAATTAGTTCAAAGTGTCTCTTGGTTTCTAGTCAATGTCTTTTAGTTTTTTTTGGTCTAAGTATTTAATATGTGTCTTAAAGTATCTAGTAAGTTGTGGTCTAGGTATTGGAAGGTTTGTCTAGGAAATTGTCTAGTCTTCATTGAGTCTTGTTGAGTCATCTTTTGTAATGCCTATTTATATGAGTTCTAATGAATGAAAAGAGAAGAGTTGGAGTTTATAAAAATATTGTGCAAGTGTTTTCTTGCTTGAAGTGAGTGAATCATTCGATAATCAAGTGTGTGACTTGGTCGCGTGAGTGTCTTCCGTGATTAGCAATGTCGAGTGACTTTCGTTGCCCCCGGTGAGTGGCATCCCGAATTATCCTAACCTCGCGGGTTTCGGCTTGTGTCAAATTGGTGTCAGAGTGGTGATCCTGCCCTGCTGAGTTTTCATCCCATGGCATTTTGAGATAAAATGTTGCGCGTGAGTGAAAGATCATGTGTTGAGGGAAATTTTTTCGATGAAGATTTTACAATTTACCACAACCACTGGTGGATTGGAATTTGCCTCCAATCTATGATGAATACACTGAAGAGGGATTCTTAATTATCAAAGGACATCAATACATTGGTTCGACAACAACTGTAATGACCATAGGAGTGTCCCAAAAAGAAGGCAGAGTTGAATTTAATGGAAGAGGAATCCGAGCCAGTTTATGATAAAGAATCAGGAGGGGTCTTTGAGGAAGAGATGGTTGATAGCCAATTTTCAAGAGACATGAAAGTGTTCTATTTGCAAGTTGGTCGCAAACCAAAATTCAAGAAATATCTCAGGCAAAAGAAAATGATAGAAAGGCCCATTGGTCAACTCGTAGACCGTGGGAGGTTAAACTCGAGGTCGAGTTTTTTTCGAAGAAAGGGAAAATGATGTAGGAGCATAATAATTCTATTATGGAAATCGAAGGGTTATCTAAATTAGTTCAAAGTGTCTCTTGGTTTCTAGTCAATGTCTTTTAGTTTTTTTGGTCTAAGTATTTAATGTGTCTTAAAGTATCTAGTAAGTTGTGGTCTAGGTATTGGAAGGTTTGTCTAGTCTTCATTGAGTTTTGTACAGTCATCTTTTGTAATGCCTATTTATACGAGTTCTAATGAATGAAAAGAGAAGAGTTGGAGTTTATAAAATATTGTGCAAGTGTTTTCTTGCTTGAAGTGAGTGATTCCTTCGATAATCAAGTGTGTGACTTGGTCGCGTGAGTGTCTTCCACAATTAGCAACGTTGAGTAACTTCCGTTGCCCCTAGTGAGTGGCATCCCGAGATTATCCTAACCTCGTGGGTCTCGGCCCGCGTCACAGTGTGTCCCCGTGTCCGACACGGGAACACGCAGGGGACACAACAAAATACTTATGGGACATGCCACACGTCCAATAAATTTAATTAATTTTTTTAAGGCAGACAGGGCGGGGACACAGGAGGGAAACAACGGGGACAATATGCAATTTTTTAAAAAAAAATTTGGGTTGTAAATTTTTATTATTTAAAATTGTTGGGTTAAAAGTGTAATATGATGTATATATGATGCTTGTTTGTATATACTGAACCTTCATACTTATACATCTAACTATATTTCTACTGGTATAAAATAAATATTATGTATTAATTTATTTTTGTCATGTCTGTGTCCCTATTTTTTAAGAAATCCCATGTCCCATGTCCGTGTTTGTATCCGTGCTACATAGCGTATCAGTTTACCACTGCACTTACAGGCCAAATAGAATACGGTTGAATTCTAAACCTCATGTCAGGGCTCAAGTACAGATACAACAGCAAATACAAAGAAAAGGATTGTGTAACAAGACTCTTGTTACACCAGCAACTACAGAAATTATGATCACAGTGTTCAATTATATAAAAGGTGCATACACTTTAATAAGCTGACGGAATCATTTGACCAGGAAACAATTGTGTTTCCTGTCATACAAAAGAAAATCTAAGTCATGTCTTTCGTTGAACTAATTGACACATAAAGACACACTAAGACAAAGGCATATATGGTAATCACATCATAGTATCCCTCATGGAAATAAAACATTTCATTTCCCTGTTAAACATAGATTTGTGGTTAACACGTTTACTTGCACCCAATGCTTAAGCTAGCCTTTCCTTCCTAGCCAAATGTTAGGCCATCAGTTAACAATGTCCTAACAAGATCTAATTAGGCAGATTGTGTGCATGAGATACTGAACAAATAACTTCCTTAACCAAGTTGGAGTTTCTATTCCCTGCCAAGAAGAGGACACTGTGATATTTTGCTGTCATGCATCCGTGTCTACCAATGATAAGTAAGAGGTTGCTGGGTATAGTCTTTGTATATAGATTATAATGATGGTTTCTAGCAGCAACTCTTAATTTCAACAAAACTGAGTTGAACATTCACAATAACAATGCAATAGCGTCTTATGAAGTTCACTTTTGTGCATCCTATCTTCAGCATTTTACAAAGGACTGATGATTCCAAATCTTGTTACATGATTTTAAGTAACACTCAAAATCATTATAAATGTGTAAGTGGTGGAAATTATCCAACAACGTTAGCCTCTGTTGCAAATTTTAAACTTAACTCAGGTAGTCAGGTGTGAATATATGTGGTGTCTTTCACTCGTAATCATGTTCAATTGTTTTCATATCTTTACTTCCACGTTGGACCTATCAATCAATTGAAACTTCCTGCCATTATCCAGATTAGAAAATGTCTGTTTAAATCTGTGACGGTGGCACATTCACCTAGACACTGCACTTTCCACATTGGTTGTCCAACTGATAGAGAAGAAGAGTGAAAGCCTATTGTCAACTTCAAGAGACTTACCAGATTTTAGATATCGAAAAACTCTTCCCCCATCAATCTTTGGAGAAACAAGTAACACTTTGCTATTCAACTTCCACAGAAGGATAACAGCAATCAAATATCTGATAAGACAACACAAGAAAAATCCATGAGGAGAAGAAATGTAGCCGAAGTCCTATGTTTCTTGAGGAATGTTGAGTATATGCATTAGTTTTACCACATCATGGACGTACTCAGAAATCACAGTAGCAATTGCAGCACCACCAATGCCAAGACCAAAGATAAAAATGAGAATTGGATCGAGTATTGCATTTAATAAATTTCCAGCAGCTGAAATCCAGAGTAGGCAATTTGTCAAATACTAAAAAGGCTATTACACTTGACGGAAGATAGAATCCACAGATATTGACACATCTATAATTAAATTCAATAAAGCGAGTTGCATGGAGGTATCACTGGTTTCCAATAAAATGCTAAGTCGTTTTGCAAGTAACAGGCAAATTGATTTACTCTTTCACATAGCAGTCAATTTTTTCGAAGTAGGTTCACATCTAGTCTTTAGCAATTGGGCAACTCCATTGATCAAGCAACCTAGTCTGCATCACACCTGTGGATATGAATATGTAAAGCCCGACCGACCCCACAATAAAAGATATGCAAACTTTTTCTTGTTTGTTTTTGGGTAAAGCTTCAGCTTGCCTGATGTTCAATAGCTTGTTTAACATTTCTTTGTGGGCTTTTGGAAAGACCTTGGCAAAGCTTGTTAATGGCATCCCAGAGGAATATTACTTCGAACAGCTGGAAGCAGATCAAATGCAGTAGCTTTAGCCAAACTCAAGAATCTAGAGTCTGCTTCGAATAAAATCCTTGTGCTCCGAGGTCTTAACTTTACAAGTAGGCAAACTATCCCAGTAAGTCATTTGACAAATTTATTGAGTATGCTTTTGCATGTTAATTTCTATTACGCATAAATTGTTTGACAATCTTTCTTTTATTAGACAATACCTGGACCATTTGTTCTACACCCAAATCTTTGTAGGTGCAATGGTGACATAATACCTCACTAAAAATACGTGCTTTGGGCTCTTGGCATCCCATCTGATTGTGCCTGGACTTGGAGAAAACTTATCAATCTGAGGGGCACAACTAGGCTCTTTCGTGGGCATTCTATTGGAATGGCGAAGTTCACGTCTTCACATGCAAGACGGAATTGAAAGTGAGGAAGCATGTTCAATAGCTTGATCTACTTTCTTGGGCCTATTTCCTAATTGCTTAAGCTTTTGGGACACCTGGTAACCAAGGGAGGTCTTTGGGTCAAGTCTCTTTGTTTGTATTTGTTCCGCACTTGCACGTACAAGAAGGGGTAGCATGTGAGGGTGTTGGATAGCTTAATATACTTTGTTGGGCCTATTTGCTAATTATTTAATGTGCTTGAGACAGCAGGTAAAATTAATACAAGGTACGTTTCCTCTGTACGAGTATTTTTGCCCCAAGCCATCTCCTCTTCCAGGATTCCTCTAACAGCCAAGTGTATTCAATATAAAATACATAACTGTCGACAAGGCCCTTCACCCCTTCCTTGCAGCCCTCTTTACTACCTAACTGCTCTATAAATGATAAAGTCTTACGGCTGTCTTTCCTTCTTCTACCTATATGCTGCAGCAACTTGGGATGCCATCATACCTCAAATTTCTACTATTCACTGTCACAAGCTTGTTTGGTTCCCTAAACACACTCCTATAAAGTTCAATCAATTGGATGGCTATGGAAAGAAAGTTCAGAACTAAAGGGAGACAAGTCATTAGGGACTTACTCTTCTTCTTCCTCCATATGTTCTCTCTTCTTTAATTGACTTTGGAAATATATGGAAATAAGTTTGTCACCTATGTGGCATATCTAAGTTCCAACAATTATGCATGGCTTAGTAGGAAGTCCTTGCATAACACAGTTAGAAGACTTGCTTGGGTTGCATGGGGAGGCTACTACATTTGGCACGAAAGTAAGTGCAGAATTTTCCAAGCCATTCACAGGCCATTCTCCACTGTCCTAGAGAAGATTTGCTTTGATGTTTGCATAAAAAGCCCTGAACAACACTGTGATTTGTAGTTGTAGCCTTTGGTGAAACCCTCATTGGATATCAGTTCATCCTAGTTGAATTTTTTTGTATGTGGAAAGTAGGCCAGCCTTTTTGTTTTTTTTTTTTTTTTTTGTTTTAAAGAGATATCTCCTTTCAAAACAATTCTAGTTCACTACCAAAACAAAAAATATTCACAATTTTGACATGCAGTACGTGCCGACAGCAAACAGAGGTGTCTTCGTATCCTTAAATCCCCGAAAAGTGCCTTGTGCAGCAAGTGCAATTACGATTGGTGGAGCACCAAAGGCTTTCAGGGAAAGAAATTGCTCAGCTGGTACACGCATTGGTGAATCCTGCAAACACAACAAACCTCAGTGAATACAGGCATACCATGTCATCAATCACTATAAGATATATGCAACGCCGCAACGCCACAAGTACAACTCATAGAAGGCATGGTGGCACTAATGGTATGATGAAAGATTTTTCTATGGAGCTTCCCTCTAATTGCAGAAAACAACAATGGAGTCACTGGCGGACAGAGCCCATGCCCGTACTGCCATTTGCTATTTCTTATTCCATTTTTAAAATTAGCCTTCATTCTCCAAAGCATAGAAGGTTGGTAATGAGGAAGAAGCATTTTCCTAGAAGTAGATCTAGCATTTATTAATGCGGACACGCTTGCTCAGTATTTGTTTATTGGCCCTTTTTCAAATGACCCAATTTCATTACTTTCCATAAGACAACACAAAGGGACATCTTTGTTTAAACTTAGTTTCAGTGCACATTATTTTCCAATCTTATCGTTGTCTGTTGCAACAAAAAAAAAGAAGAAGGTTGTTGAAGCTGTATTTTACAATTGCCCCACTGATGTTAATTCCTGGATTCATCACTAAATAGCATCATGATATGTAATATCGATGCAATACTAGAACCACACTGATGGTTGGTTTTATAGATATTCAATTCTACATCACCATGTAGGGTTATGATACGGTCACAAACTTAATCACATTTCATAACTGTAACTGCAAAGAGCCCATTCTCTCTGCGTCTCACATTTGGAAACTAAAATCCAATATAAATTCAAATAATGGAACAAAGACAGAATGAAAAAGTCGTCTAAGAGGCTTTGATCAAGTTCAATAGAAAGGGACTGAACTCTGAAGTGGATCAGGATGAAGAATCCCAATGGGGTTGAGGGACCTGAGAGCCTAGGAGATGCTGTCCTGATGGTGCTTGAGTGCAGCCAATCCAAGCACAAGCGACATGAGGCTTTTATAAGTTCAATGAACAACCTTAACCTCATTCATACATAGTTGCTAGTTCAGACATTTAAAATCATTACAAGAGAAATGATGAAGTTTAAGTAGACAACAAGCTTAGTAATTTCCTGAACCCACTTATACTTCGAAGTCTTAACCATATCATTTTCATTGCAGGTAATCAAACTCATAGGCATCCTCTAATTGAGAAATGAGTAAAAATAACTAATAGTAAATATTCCTACAAAGTGATTAATGCTTCTACAGGGGCTATGGAAAGGCTAGAAATATCGCTGCAGTAGGCTGTGGATGATATGATTGCATAGATGTTAACGGTCTATATGACTCTAATTTGATAAAATTTGTCAAAAAGGCATCATAAAGGCTATATAACACATAGGTGGGACATTTTTTAACATATATGAGGTTATCAATTGGGTTTGTGAAAAGGATTACAATGATGCATTAGGATTTTCCCATAACAAGAACAACCACAGTAAAACATAAGCAAAAATGTAAGGATCCTAGAAAACTTATGGGGAAATAAAGTAGTCTCTTGAGTATGCAATCAAGTACTAGCTATGAAAGACGTACAGCAGGTATACCCATGGTATTCATCAAGAACCCGGAGCCAACAAAAAGTGCTAGAGCTTCTGCAACACCAATGCCGGCAGCTAATGCTATAGAAGTCGACACGGAAGGAAGGATTTTCTTGCTTTTGTGGCCAGTCATGTGATCTCAACAAACACAAACATAATTGAAATCTTATTAGACAATGGAAAAGAGGATTCTGCCTGTATACCATTGAAAACTAAACAATGGAGAGACTAATCACAATAGCTGATGCTACAGGATGTACCTTGGTCAATTTGATGAGATTCATCACGATTCTTGGGAACCAATGCTTGCTCTTCAGCAACGAAGGACGTGGTAATGTTGAGCAAAGGAACATTAAACAATTTCGAAACCAGATTGAAAACTGAAACTGATACCCCTACGGCTGCCAATTCAACCGATCCTGCACAACCAAGAGTCATACCTTATAAATTACTAAGCTCATTTCAACTAATTGGGTTATAAAGCAACAAAGTTAGATACAAAACTTGGACTAGCCATTATCATCACCAACATCTTATTCAAGTCTGCTTATAACAATTAATCATCCACATGGCTAGTTTAGAGTTCCACTATATTGATATGAATAGTCCAAGTGTCCAACCAATAGACCCTAACAGCTTAAGTAACCATCAATAATTCAGTATACCTATCAGGATTGTAACTAACAAGACAGAACACAGACTAGAGGTAATTGCTAGCTAGTTGTACAACAAAGTGACAATATTAAAGGGCTACACAAGCCTTTGGCTGATAGGGTAATAAGTCGACCCCATCAGGTTGTTTAATTTCTTAACAAAATGATATTAGCACGTTAAAACATTCCCACTTATTAAGCTCCCTCCCTATTTCAGATTCAGAATGTTTACAGTTCTTAAAATTTTCAAATGAATATTTAACCCCATTTCTAAGACATACCCATCTATTAAGCTCGCTCCCTTTTTCAGATTCACAATGTTACAAGCTCTTTTCTCGTCTGTCTCTCAGCAAAACTACCATTGTAGACCCACTTCTCTTCTCTTCTTCTCTCTCACTAACAAGAAGAGAATGATTGTGTGACTGAATGGAGGCTTGAATGGATATGTTTGATACTACTGCAAAATAAATTGTTACACAATAATTTCCAAACAAACCAGTGTTCATTGGAAATAGATAATACCCTGTTGAATAGTATAGTTTTTGGAGCTTGTAATGACCCCATAAGTCAGGATTTGAATCACAATAAGAATAACCATAAAAGAAATCAAATTTAGTACCCAAATGGCCAACGAATGCGGTATCCACCAGCGAAGTAAGTGGGTCAGCAGCAAGAGCCAATGCAACTGGCAATGCTATGGACAAAATCTCCAATCCAAGTTGATCAACCTTAAGCCCATCCCTTAAAATTCAAAAAGGAACACAAACAAAGACAAACTAAGAAACATAATAATATAATATCCTCATTATCTAAGCCACGCCTTGTATAAATGTGGATTTCAAATCTAGGAACTCAACATTATTATTAAACGACAACACATATACACCTTGAAATTGAGTATGGAGGTGGAATTGAAGTGACTATTTGGTAGAATTGATTTGAAATCCTTCAGTGTCAAAATTTGTAGCATTACAACCATCCCAACTGATACTTCTTTTCTTCTTCCTTCAATCCACCATTGAAACTAGTTTCATGCGCCACCTACATCTAAAAATCAAATCTACTTTTTGAGTCTTTCTATTGACAGCCCGCTGCATTGGACTGTGAATAATCTTACCAACATTCATTATACAATCACACCCATTTTTAAACGCACAAGGGTGCACACACAAGTGTGTGTGGGTCCTAACCACTTATGTGAGTGTGTGTGCACTTGGGTGTGTAAAAGTGGGTGTGGTTGTAGATTGATTCATCTTACAAAATGACAAAAAAGACACATACTCCAAATTTGAGTCTCCAACACACTTCTTACATCTTCAACACAATTTCAAATGCTTCCATACACTTTTCACACATTTTCAACCTTAACAATACCCCAGCGGGTTGTTTTTAGCATTCTCCATACTTTTTACCGAAAGTGAACTGCAAATCCCTTGCTTTATAATCCACGTCAATCCAAACAGAGCCTAAAACTCAAACAAAACTGCAATAGCAAATAACTAAATTATAGTACCTTAATGGGCGAAGAAGAAGAGAAATTGAATCCAACGATGAATTAGAACCCGGGCTCGGGTCCGGGGTCTTGATCCGGTTACTGGAGATTGGGGTTTCGGGTTCCTGGGCCGAGCGTTCAAGTGAGGTGCTGGGGCTTTCGCGAGGTGCTGATTTGGTACGAAGTGAAAGGTTAGGGTTTGGTAGTAGAATTGAAACTTTACATGGGGGAGTGGTCGAGTAGTAGAAACACCGGAATTGATGATGCGGGGACTGGAAACAGAACAGGTGGTGTGAGAGACCACTCGCCATCTTCAATTCTTAGCGAGAGAGAGAGAGAGAGAGAGAGAGAGAGAGAGAGAGTTGAAGGAATTTTGGTGGAGGGAAATTCCTAGAATCAATATCTGGGTTTGTTTTATCTTCTTGGTAGACATCAACTAATTTAACGGTCTAGAATGCAAGTTCTGCTGAAATATCTCCACGCGTGGTACCGTACTTTTTTGTGTGTGGTACCGTACTTCTACTTGGGCACAACTATGTAGTACACTCAATAGGAAGGACAAGGGGAATAGGGGATCTCTCGGGCAGGCTATACTACAGGCTACAAGGCCGTAGACAATCAATTCGGCCGTTTTTTCAGCAATAGATAGTTGAGATTTTAATTCGAATAATGGACGGCTAATATGAGTTCGGATTAAATCTGAACCGTTGGGTTCAAATAGACGGCTGAATTGACTGCCTTATAGCCCTTGCAGTGGCTTCACTACAGGATTTTCAAATTGCCATTGTTAGATCTTTTTTGGATAGGATGACATTTTTAATTGCTCTTGCAATGTGAATGTTAAAAAATATACTCTCTCCGTCCCATTTTCATTATCCTTTTTTGATGTTCGTGCAGTTTTCAATCGCTTATATCTTTCAATGTGAATCTCCAAAAATATGCAATATGGATCTTATTTGATAGATTTCAATTTGTTCTATAATACAAAGATGTCAAAATCATGAAAAATATTATAGATTGAAAGATATACGCAAGAGACAAAAAAGTGAAAAAGGAATAATGGACAATGAAAATGGGACGGAGGGAGTATAATATAGATCTTATTTGATAAATATCAAATAATTATACTAAGCAAAGTTTTTCAAAATCACATGCATAAAACTTTATAAATTAATTTTTTTTCAAAAATTGAGAAGATATATTAATAATTGCCCAGCATCACTTAAATAACGGAATTCATTACAAATATTTTGGACAAGTCAAACTAATTATCTAACTATTGTGACATGAGAAAATAACAAGGCAATCATTTTCTTTCATTCTGACTCAAACGTTGAGCCTAACGCAAACAACAGCACTTGTGATCTACAGTATATTTATACCTAGAATTAGTTGTCTCAAAAGAAATAAAGTGTTAGCTAAAAATAAAAGACAACAAATATCCAGATGATCATATAGACTCCAACCAAGTATAGATGTATCAATGAACTTCCAAAAAACTACAGATCTGACAAACCTTCACAAGTTGCCTCGTTAAAAACATCATGTAGGGTAAGAGTACTATTGGCATGAATATCATTGTGAAGTAACATCGTCTCTGAAAGAACCTAATCTACAAACAAATATTCATCCAAAGAGGAAACTAAACTCTTGAGAAAACGAAAGACAAAATTCTTATAGATCAAATGACAAGTTATTAATCTGAAGAGATAAAAGGAAAACAAAACAAAGAAAAAAAATATAGAGGCTTTCCCCTCCCACCGTCGTCTAAGGGTATGAACCCTAGGGGGAGGGGAGGGGGGAGGAAAGATATTGGTGACAACTAGGATTTGAGAGAGAGAGGAAACTTTCTTGGGGAAGGCTAAATCGAAAGATGTAAGCAATCTAAAATGACACGCAATCCCAAAAGTCAAACATTTTGGAATTGAAGAAGTATATACATGTTCGATGCATGTGAATCTAGGTATATTGAACGACTTCAGAGTTTTGTTGTAAAGTTGTTCCTAGACTTTTTTGAAGCGCATGTGGATAACAATTGACTTTAACTACATGCAACAAATAGAAAACTGGAGGAACGACCACATTAGGGGCTTTCTCCACCACACATTAATTTGGGCTCCACCAGATTTTTGGGATACTTCGTGACGGTGCTCCAGAAATAATTAATAATTTTTCCATTTCTCATCAGGATTGAGCGATGTGAGAATTGAGACAGATTCACTAGTAGCGGTTCAATTGATCAACTAAGGAAATCCAATGGACATCCTCAACAAGTGCTTGTAGCTGATGCACAAATTCTCATGGCTCGCATCGGAGCCATTCTAAGCCATAAGCCATATCTACAGACAAGCCAACCAAAGCGTAGATCACTTACCAAGGATTGGAGCGGAGCAAATGGAGATCTTGGTGGTCATGGAGGAGCCATCCCAAAATATCCGGCACTTGTTTAGAAGACAGGATTGGTAATTGGGCGGCTTAGATATTAGGCTAGGATCTTTATGTTATTTGTTTAATGTTCGAACTGTTAAACTATCTTTTTCTTTCTGTTTTGAATGTTCAATTTTCGAAGTACCAAAGAAAGGAGTTCAAATCTTTTTTTCACTCAAATTTTTAGTTCATTTCTAGCTATTGGATCACATGAGAATTTTCTTTTCTTTACAATGGCGATATGATCAAGGGCGGACTCAGAATTTACTGGCGGTGGAGTCAATTATCTGTAACACATCTATTGACTTTATATAGTTCATTTACAATAGACTTCCAAAAATTACACTAAAATGTCATACAAAAAGTAGTTAAGTGAATTATCTATTTATAAAATTTCTCAAAACAAAAATGATATCTATTTATACCAAAAAATTAAAATTCCAAAAGAGTAAGTCTTGATTGATAAGACCTTACAACTACGAAACGAAAAGTCATGGGTTATTCCTTTATGTTTTCGTACAAACCCCAATATTTATAATGGACCCAGGTCCTATAATGTAGTGTCGGGTGCACTACAGAGGTATGCGTAACGTGCTTGAGGCATTCATCTTTACGATTAATTGTTTTGATTTGCTAAAAGTATCATATAATTAAGTTACTTACATGTACAATATTTCAAAATCTAATTAGTGTGTATATATATATATATTTTTTTTTTGAACAGCTCAAATTGTGCCTGGTGGTGAATCTTAAATATAAGGGGTGTTTTCAGTAGTCAACATGAATCAATCAGGGGGTGTTCCGGTTTCTGGGAAAAGAAACTTTTAGAAAATGAAGGTAATTTTAAACTCAAAAATTATATATTTATACAAATAATTTTCCTACCAATATGGATATTGTTTAATAGATCCCATTGAGATCTTTTAAATGGTGCAAAAAAAATTAAAAAATTATTTTTTATTTTCATTATATTTGAGCTTGAAATTAATTTTTTTTTGAAAAAGAAGTTATAAAAAAAAGAGCGGAATGACACCTCAATCAATCAGCTGGAATCAAGTTGGTTAACCGAAGAAAGGAAAAACGGTTTTGCTATTGTCAGCCCACTCAGCTGACGATAAACACACTAGAAAATAAGGAAAACATGTATTCTTGTGAACTTTATACACCCTTTCATACATATTCACACATTTACTATATATTGTCAGCCCATTGAGATGATTTTAGAATTTTCGAAAAGACATGATTTTCGTACTCATGTTTTTTGATAAGTCCACTTTTTTTTATTGTCTTTTAATGAAAACTACACATAAGGGTGCTTTTATAAAAAAAACAGTATGAAAATCATTTTCTTCCAAAAACACACATAAGAAAAAGAAAAATTATTCAATATTCCTATAACATGGTTGAGCACAAACTTGGATCATACAAATGTATGAGGTCCACTCATAAGTGTGTAAAATTCATGTAAATGTGTGGTTCAGATTCATGCTCAATCTAATCCATAAGCATGGAATAACTTCTCCCAGAAAAAGTTAAAGTCAATTATTTTGCCCAAAATGGATGATGTCTTTCTTGTTGAGAGAGAGAGAGACCTAAAAAATTTGGACAATTATTTTACTTATGGGGCAAGAACCAAAGGTTACATAATTGATGGGGCTCTACTATTATCCATAAGGCAACAACCACAGGTTCAAAAGCCTATGGGGCAAACTTACCAAAAATGTCCGAAAATTTAAGTTCTCCTCTGGTGGACTGAGTTGGACTTCCCAACTCAGTGGGGTCACTTGATTTCCCTTGCCTATACATAAGTCCGTCCATGAATATGATCCAATGACTAATAATTGGCCGAATCACTGATACATAGAGATTTAAGAGTGAGATATGTAAAAAATAGATCAAGTGTACGGCAAATCTCTCTCAATAAGAATTTTTTTTATTGCACCTCAAACTCAGATAAAAAAAAAATCTTATTATCTCATCCTCAAAAGATTAGTCGAAACTGTAAGAAGTGAAGAACATCGCGGAAGATAAAGTTCTGAAATACGGGATTGGGGCGCCATCGTATTTCCCTTTGATCTGTCCGTCTTAACTTTCTCCTTTTATAACTTTTCAACTGATCAAAGATTTCTACTTCTGACTTCTTTGTAAATAATAATAACAAATATTGACAAAGCAATGATTCATTCTAGGGATCGATCTACATGTATCTTTCTCTCAAAAAAAAAAAAAAGGATTGAGTGTAATTCCCAAAGTATGTTATACATTTCTGCCAACAATAAGAATGATATATATGCGTTTATTCAAAAATTCGGGAAGACTAATAAAAATCATTATAGTTTTTATTTCGCCGAAAACAACAATAAATGAGCACAAGAAAACTAATAAGTATTTGTATTTCATGAGGTCGCATTTTTTAATCCACGGTGGCCAAACTTTCCGAACCTTTCGGCCACTAGAGGATTTGCTCAATTGTTAATTTCAAGATCCCAAAATTAATCAAGTTGAGCACAAGATAGCCCGAACATCCGTTTATAAAAAAGAAGAGAGATCAACATTTGACGCTAATGAGAGCAACACCACTCAATCCTAGGAGAACATACTAGTTAGATAACACTTGCAGAATGGACATTAATTATTGGTGAAAGTACACAGAGACTCCCTCAACTATTGTAGATACCCCAATATGAACTTTCCAGATTAGTTTTTTTATGGTATTTGATTCCCCGATGATGAAATGGGTCAAGAACACCTCGAGAATGTTGTGTGTTTGAGCTTTGTTTAACACCCTTTTGAACCTAACCTAAGCCTAAACCACTTTAAATGCCAAAATCCTACTAGAACGCATTGGTTGAGAACCAGCGCGCACTGGTCAAATTGACAGGTGTTGGTCAATAGTCAAAACTTGACCGTTGACCCAAGCGCGGGTTGGTTTGGCATGTGCGCATCAATCTGAGACCCACGCAGGCCGGTCAAAGTAGTGTCACCTTTTGTGCTCACTTGTAGAAGCAATGATCAGGGATTCTCGGTGGTTTGTGACTTATTGGCTAAGTTATCTCACTCCTTCTCCCCTATATATATCCCCCTTGTCTCTCTTTTAAGGGGTTCCAAAGTTTTGAAAGATTACAAAAATTCCACATCACTTGCAAACCTTAATCCCAAGCAACCTTGTTCTTGGCTATTTACACTCAACAAGCTTCCATCATACACCTCAAACAATCTCAAACCTCAAAACTCAAACATTCTTTCAAACCCTAGAATCAAAGGTATAACATACCTACTATTTTTCCTGTTTTGATCCCTGAGAGGGGTTGACAGGGTTTCAAAAACCGTTGTGGTAAGAACCAGCGTGCGCTGGTCCATGGCACGCGCGCACCACTCTGTGGCTACGCGCGCAGGTCCGCATGGGGATTGGTGTCTTATTGTTTTATGTTTTTCTTTCCATATAGAACCACTGTATGCTAACAACTAGTTTACAGCTTTCCCTAGTTAAAACTACTAGTTTTTAGTTAACTTTCATACCTGTTGTTGAGGAATACCCCTGGGATCATTCTGGACTTGTCCCAGAACCCAGGCTAAGCAAAATCAAACACTGGAAGGTTGACTCATACCCGCGCGCGCCTATCTTATGCCTGTTCGCGCTGGTAAATCCTTGACCAGTAAGTGGTCTTTGCTTTGGTAACTTGGCCTTAGGCCATTATTTTGTTCCCATACTGTTTATGGAGCATTTTGTTAATTTGTAGGGCTTTTCAGTCTTTAAACTGTATATTATAACTACCTGAACTGTTTGGTTTGTCCTGAGTGTGCACTGGTCATTCCAGAGCCCAGAGGATTGAGAATAAGAGCTGTGGGCTTAAGCTCACTGGCACGCACAGGTCTCGTAGTGGCCCGCGCAGGTCCGGTCAGCATGCAGTGACTTGATCAGTGCATGCTGGTTTCTTCCTGCGCGCGTCAATCCGAAACAGTGGCCTTCCAATTTGTTTAAACTCCTACAGCAGTCTGTTTTCATCCTATACTAACTGCTTTCGCATCCAAGCTATCAATCACATTCTGCAAACTATTACAGCTTAATTCCCATTAAACTGTTCTCCGCCCCTAATTGGCTAAAGAATTGATTAATAAAGAAGAATCTTAAAACTTTTCACAATATGCCTAAATAGAGACCGATCTCTGGATTGAGTCAGATGAGTGCCTTAAAATCCTTCATCTTTCGTAACTTGGCTCCCGAACCCAGATATGGTTATGACGGACTAGTACCTTCGCCTTTTCAAATCAAAACAGTGTAGAAAGTGTTTCAAGTTCAGTTCCTTGGGTGTCGGGACCTTCAAACCTAAGTGGCGACTCTGAATTGAGCGCTCGTCCTGCTAGCGCTCCCTCGATCTGGTCTTTTAAAACGAAATTTTAAGGGAATGTTGTCTACAGTGGCGACTTTGCTGGGGATCGAATCAATATTGATCTATACTTAGAGTTTAAAACACTTATGAACAATCCTTTAAAAGTAAGTCAAAACGGTGAGCTTCGCGTTGTTGAAGAGCGGAATGGTGATTTAGCAGGACCTTTGAGTCTCGCCAATCCGATCTGGGACTTTTTCGATTGTTCACTTGTGTAGTTTTCTCTAAACATGGATTAAATAAAGTGTGGGCTCTCCGACCGGCGTGCTTGAGAGTCGCCACCCAAATTTTTGAGATGAATGATCTAAGATACCGAAAGTTTGTTTTGAAAAGAATTGCTATCGTATACCTTATATATTGGTCGAAGCATACGGGTAGTGAATCATTGTGAGAAAAGGTGGAAAACCTTATTGATCGCTGGAAAGTGTAAGATAGATACTCCATCAGAAAAGAAAGTAGGTAATTGTACCGAGAGTTGCTTTGATTTGTGGACAATCTTTACTAATGGACTGGTCAGGACGTAACTTGCACGGAGTGTGGAACTAGTCAACTTCCTCAAAGAATATAGTATTAGACATTCATTAAATAAATTTATTACCGTACTCAATAATATATAGCACTTTTATAATCATTGCGGAGGGACTGCCGTCACTAAATTTTTTTATCTTTTTCTTTTTATACATATAAAAAGATTTTGGCCCTTTATTTTCTGTTCTAAAATGAACCAAAAAAATTATTCTCAAACCCAAATTTAAAGGGCAAAGCGAAATATTAAAAAAAAGAAAGAAAGAGAGAGGTATAAATTAAGAAAACCCTAACTTCAAACTTTGTTTTTTCATGCATGCAAATAGTTTTTTGTATTGAGGTATTAGTTCAACATAAAAGGAAAGAAACCTAAGAGAAAATCAAGAAAGGAAAGTAGTGTGTCAAGCGACATCAATTGCATATGACAAACTTCAGTTACCATAGTTTTTAATATGTTGTATTGATTATTTTTTATCTAAAGTTAAGAAATATTCATATTATAGGCTATCTTTTATTTTTTTAATATACATATATCGCCGATAATAAGATATAATTGTGGCCATGTACGTCCCTCAATATAGAATGGTTGAGGCATTCGATTATCAAGTTTTTTATACATTGCTCCACAATTAACATGTCAAGATCAGACTGAAAAGAGACAAGTGGTGGTGGTTATCATGCATACGATTGTCAGACTACACTTTTGTTCCAAAACCCTACAATTTTTTATTAAAAGGCCCAATTCTTGCTAAATTATTGTTTTGGTATTTCTAATTGTCATTTGTAAATTTTTATTAGATTTACGCCAAATTTTGTTGATTCATTATTTTTTTCGATGAGAGGAATCTAAAAAGTTCAATAAATTACAACCCAAATCATAAAAAAGATCACTAACAACTGTCTTTTTTATTTTATTATCTGAAATTTTTTTCAAGTCTGATCCAGTTTTTTCATAATATATTTTTTCCATTGGGAGGAATGATTGACCCTAAATTTTTTAATGAAAAACGAAACAAGATATTACAAAAAGTAAATAATAGCGAAAAAATACCAAGCCAATAATATAGGAAAAACAAGACCTGAGTCAAGGAAAATCACAAATTAAGCAAGCTCTTCTTCCACGAGCTCCGAAGCCATATCTACACGAAAAATAGAAATAAAAAATGCTGAGCCTGGAAATCGTTCGCTACCATTGTCATATGTTTCTGATGGGATTTCTATGCCAAGTTTATACCTGTGATGTTGATCTTTAATTTCCAAGTAAAATAATCATGAGTACGGAAGCTAACTCTAATTAATTGCTTAATCCGACTGCCACTCTACTAAATTGTGCATGATATTCGATCTTCACCTCATACTACTCCTCGGTACAACACTGTAATGCATGCTAATGCTATGTCGACCACATTTGACGTAACACAATTCAATTAATTTGTCATGGCGCCAATCAGATCAGTGTTATATGTCTCGCCTGATAGCCGCATATTTAATTGGTGCATAAAAATTTTGAGAAAGAGTTTTATTGGATGTGATCATTGTAGCATTATCAAAGTTAAACGACCCACCCCAATTGCCAATGCATCCATCTCACCGACTTGTCCCCAAACAAAAATAAATAACAGCATAAAGTAACCAGCAAATATCAATTTGATTAGCGTACCGGCGAGGTGATGGCTACTGCATATCCAAGAGGAGAGAGGAGGAGAGTACGAAGAACCCATGAAACTCAGGATAGATAGCGCAATGGAGATAGAGAAATTAAGAGGATGAAGAACATCGATCTCCATCAAGTCATGACCAGATCAGCTCCATGGCGCTATCCCTCCTGAGCTTAACAGGTTATTCTTTACTGAATCTACAGATAAATTATTATAGTAAATGGAACAATGTCAATTAATCAAATCATATCAAAGAGAAAAGCCCATGAAAGGGATGAGTGGTGGGGGAGAGTTGAAAGAAAAGAGCTGGTATTTATAGAAGAAGAGTAGGTGAGAGGGAACGTGGGGAAAAGGCAGGCACACGTCACCCACTCCTGAAGAGCCATGAAAAGTCTATATATCTTGACTATATGTTATGGCATGTAACTGTGGAAGCCTATGTACCATGTATACGTGTATAAGTTCCATTTTATTCTCCAACATGACGATATTAGTGAAAGATATACTCCTCCAGTCCATTTTACAGAACGAATTCACCTTGTTAATGTGTCTTTCGATAACCGATCAAGTCAATTTTTAAAAGATGTGTTCATGTTGTACAGGTTTTTCGAGATTAACTATTCGGATCATCATTATGAATTAACATATGTGCCTGCTTATGAATTTTTGGAAGATCGAAGATAAATTTCCAAATGGAGCCCTCTACGAAATTCATAAATTCATAATTTAAAAAGATGAAATTTATTTTAAAGATATATGTTGTAAATAGTAAAAAACAAAAGAATAAAAAACTTACCACTATCCATTGACTAAAAACTACCTAACCATCACTACTCTCGTATTTTTAGTAGTAAAAGCAATCATTAATTTCCATATTAATTCGGTCCCGCTAATAGGTGCCCCTGGGGCATTAGTTTGGGGCACTAGTTTAGGGTTCTTTAAATGCTTTAGGTGCAATAAATATACTTAATCTATGAGTTGGGTTTATGGGTACTCACAAAATATTATTACTTTTCACCACTATTTTCTAAACTACCCATAAATGTTTGTAATACCATTTTTTAATGACAATACTAAGAACTAGAACAATTTTTTGTATAATATATATATATATATATATGGAAATCAAATAACTGGATAGTTAAAATTGTAAGGAATAAAAATTGTTCATCATTTGATTTAATATTGGAAACAACATTTTTTTTTTTCATTTAGTTTAACTCTGACTAGCTCAAACATTCCATCCATTCTCCTACATAATGCAATACCATGATCTAGCAAAAATATTCAAAAAAAAAAAAACTTTTCGTCAAGTATGTAGGGGAAAAATCTTTCCTAAACTCAAAGAAAAATTCATACATTAGTTTGTTTGGTAGCAAAGGTTAAATTCTTGTTTAAGTCTCACAATGAAAAAAAAAAAAAAAGTGGTGGGATTCCCACTTTTCCATTTTTCGTCCTTTTTGTTTTTTTTCATTTTATAGATATAGACAGAGGAAAATAAAGAGTTGTGGTCATTTTGTCAATCAAGAAACTTTTTGAACTTCTTTTGATGAATGATTTGTATTTTCAATGTACTTATAATAGATCTTGGAATGAGTATAACAAAAATGTAATTAATGTAGTTAAACTAGTGCCCTATAGTGTGTCCCGGGGGCACCCTTTAGAATTTGCCATTAATAAATTGGAAGAATTTTTATAATGAGCAAATAAATTGGAACGGAGAGGGTATGAATTAAGTAAAAGTTTTGAGGAATATGAATGGATGTGGCTTGAGCCTTGAGATGAGCTAAAGAGTGGGCTGGGTGATTATGTGGGGTGGGGCATTATTATTATTATTATTATTTAATTTGTGAGGGATAACGTAAAGAAGTTTTTAATGCTCCTGCCGACTACGTTACCTGCTGCTGCTTCCTCCTCCTTTTTCTCTCTCTTAAAATACGGGCACTGTTGTGGGGAATGGGTATATGCTTTTGCTTGCAAATGGCAAATGCATTTCTTTGTGCGATACAGCTGTGTCCTCTACCACATGGATCAGGACTGTGACTTGAATCTCTCTCTTCGGTTCTTCCTCAATTTGCTTCATCATTACTCCTTTGTTCCCGTTTTTCTTCGGCTTGATTTAATTAGTAGCAATATATTTTTCTTTTTTCTGACCCAGAAAAAATCTGAGCGATTTTGTATCACGGACTGTGTTCTTCTTTTCTTTCGTCTCTCATCACGGACTGTGTTCTTCTTTTCTTTCGTCTCTTGAAAGACGAAGATGGAGGGATATACTTATCAAAAAACAAAAAGATGGAGGGACGGAACCAAAATTTCATACATGAGGAGGTCACAACATTAACAACAAAATTTTAAGATTCAACTATCTAAAACATTAATATCAAATAATACTTAATGTAAAACACTACATCTAGGTGCTTTGGGGGTGAACCATATAAATTTATAGTGGTATAAGAATAAAAAAAACACTAGGTAAGTTATCAGACCGCTAGTTTTTTCACCATCTCTCCTAAAATAACTTGGTGGTAGGAAGGGTTTCAAATAAGTCTTTTATGGCATTCAACATCACACTCGCGGGTCTATTTTTAGAACGATCGTAGGGAGTGAGATTATATAACCAAATCCATTAGGGGTACTCCAGGCCCAACATAAGTAATGAAATTTACAAATAGGGGTTTCCTTGGCCACCGATCGCCAACTATTGGTTCCATCTTTCTTGAGAAAGTAACATTCGAATTATCTCAGGATTAAGCATGCTAATTAAAAGAAAAAATATACAAGAGTAATACTGTGAGGACTTGTGCCGTCTGATCTGTTAATAGTTAATTTAACCATGTGACTTAAGAGTTATAATTAAAATTGTATACTCGCATGCTATTATATATGTCAAAGTACGTGTAACCAAGGTGGGATGACAGCCCCTACACTTGGATTGTCACAAATACACCGTAAATCCTGTCATTTTTTAATTTTTAATTTTTTTTTGATCAGCTCCTGTCATTTTTTATGAGTGTGGAGACTTCAAACATTTACACAGTCTCTATAGTGGATAATCTAAGGCTCTATGATTGACTCTTGATTTTGTGACTTTTCAGTTACAAACTTTTTCTCCACTGGAGGCCGGAGGTACCCTTTTTCAACCTAAAATTGTCAAAACCTTACCAAATTGTACCGCAACATGCTGAGAGGAGGGCCCATAGCATTAGAGGATGCATTTAACTCCTTAGTAAGGAGGTTAGGAGTTCAACTCCTCTAAGGTACTAATTTATTTATTCTAACAATATATTGACCTTTTTTTTTGTCAATATTGTATACATCAATGGAGATTAGTGGGAGAAGTTAGTGAGTTAGTCCACAAGAGGTGTAGAGGCTATTCATAACCTGTAACCCACAAAGGAGAATCAAGAGTTACCAACTGGGCTATAATTCCATTGGTACAATATATTGACTTTCACCAAGGGAAAGAATGGCACAACTACTACAAAAGTCAAGTGAAATGCTATCAAATAGAGTTCGGTGATGTTACAAAGAAGAGTCCAACTAGGCGTACGCCAAATGTACATTGGGTTGTGTGGGATTACCATGTCAGCAAATTAAGCGAAGAATCGTTCAAGCTCTTATGTACAGATATCCGACTGAGCTAATTCTTTACAATAATCCTAGAAAAAATATTATAAACAAATTGAACAGCTCCGATTATTTGTGTAGACCTTCAAATAGGTTCGAAACAATGTGGTGTGTATTCGGTGTACTGGGGTCTAGCCATAGTTTTATTTCGGACTCCTTTTTAGTTTTAGTTTTAACTTTGTTTCTAATCATTACTCTACTTCGTTTTTCAATCATTATCCTGTTTTTTTAATTATTATTTTCTCATCTCTTTATCTCTCTCCAATCATTATCCATATCTTCAATCATTACCCTATTTCTCTCTCCATCCACTATCAAAACTAAACTAAATTAAACTCTCAACCAAACACTACCATTGTGATTGAAAAGAACAAGACATCATGGAGAGCTCCTTCTCTCAGCTGGTAGGTGTCGGCATAACCTTATTAAGAACATGATCTAGAACGAATCATCGAAATATATCAAACCTCCGAACGACGTTATAATAGTATGACAAGATTGACTAAACAGGCCAACCCATCTCGTACTTCATGTTCGCACAAGCGGTCATTCACGAATGACGAATTCCGAAGTACTCACTCCTAATTTTGAGAGAATATAAGAAATAGAAAAAGAAAAAAATTAGACAAGTTTGACTTTCACACTCCTCATTTAACCATGCGAACTTCTTTTTGTTTTTATTCATGTGGATTGACCGCATTACTCTTTGATGTATGAAAAAATAAGCTGGAGGAAGTCAATGTGGTAAATAAACATGAATAAAAATAAGAAAATAGTGTGGATGATCATAAGAAGGGGAGTGCAAAAATCTCTATCACATTACTCTTTGAAGTATGATAAAGTAAGCGTGCGCGTAGACGGATCCATAATTTTTATCTAGTAGTGGCGAATGTGTATAATATAGTAAAATGGAAAGATGGACGTACTACACTATGAAAATCGATTTTTTTTCATATGCAAGGAGAGTGCAAAAAAAGTACTCCAACATTTATTTATTTCTATCATTTAAAGCATCACTGATCGATGGAATGAAAATCAAAACTTCCACCATTGCCTTCCTCAATGTAGTTGATTGACAAATTTGTCAAAATTTCTACTTTCATCCTATTGCGCAATTTGATCTTCACAAGAGTGTTAAGGAAATGTAGTCCTACATTGCTTAAGAGTGAAATGCGTGATCTTAATAACATTAGAAACTTTTTCATTCATTGCCAATTAATTTTAAGTTAGATATAAAGTTGCAAAATACATTCTGCATCACAGACCTTGAAAGGGGCAAACCAAATACGTACAAGATGAATTAATGTCTTAACAAGAACATAGTTTGTGGACTTTCTTGTTTTGTTCAATACCTGATACCTAATTCTGAAAACGATACTTAGATTTTGAAATTTTAAATGTAGTTTTTCTTGCTCTGTGAAATTGAAAGGATAATTGCTTTGGGTATCGGCTTGGATTTGGATATAGATAATTGTTTTGGATTAAGGTGTGGTAATTGCAAAACTCAGACCAAACCGATGGACCCATTCCCATTCCTTTGAAAGAACAAAACTAAGAACCGAGGCTTCTAGAATCTATTTATATAATCGCTATTCTAGAGACTAAATATACAATATAAAAATCTTGAGGGGCTAGAGTGTAAGGTCCATTAAATGTAGGGTAAATTTTCAAATCACCCCAAGGTTACTAAAAATTATAAATTACCCACTCACGTTTGAAAATTTTTAAAATATCCACTCTCATAACAAATTACTCCCTTGTTGTGATGTAGCCACTAGAAAATTTGTCTAACATGATCATAATCTAAATGGCCCAACCTATATTTTTAGTATGTGAAAGGCTATTTTTACACCTACGCAGTCTTTTACAAGCTACAAAAAGACAATATGGTTTATTATAATTTCGATTTGACGATATCAGACAAATTATCAAATTTTCTAGCGATTACATCATAATATTGGAGCAATTTCTTATGAGATGAGGGATATTTTCAAATTTCCCAAAGATTAGAGGGCAATCTGTAATTTATAGAAACTTTGGGGGTCATTTTAATAATTTACCATTAAGTGTACCGCTTAAGAAATTCACCAGCCATGGCCTTGCTGACATCATTAGGATGATCTCATCACAAAAATCATCCAACCAATTAAAGGGTTTAAAGAAAGGGAAATGATTTTCATATTTCTTTTTTTTTTTATTTATAAATGCATTCCTATTCTTGTCTTTTAGCATTTTTTTTTGTCATTCGTTAAATCTAAATCACTCTATCTTAGGGGACTGGGGAGGGGGACGAGTGTTTTCGAGAATCGAACCCTACTCATGTGCATGAGAATATAGGTACTCACTTCACTCTACTCCACTTGTTTTTAGTAAAAAATTTACACATAAAAATTACATTACAAGACAAAAAAAATGGAGTTCATTTATCGAAAATGTGAAATCACAGTGCTAAAGAAAACTATGAAACAACGCAAACTCAATTTATTAACAATTTCAATGGTAGTGTTTGGTTGTGAGTTTAGTTTAGTTCAATTTTGGCAGTGGGTGGAAAGAGAAATAGAGTAATAATTGAAAATATAGGTAATGATTGGAGAGAGATAGAGAGAGATGAGAAAGAAATAATTGAAGAAATAGGGTAATGATTGGGGAAAGAAGTAGGGTAATGATTGGTTTCCAAAACTAAAACTAAAAATAAATGGGAACCGAACAAAGCCATATTTCTAACTATTAACAATTTTTTATTAGACTGTTTTTGTCATTCTCTGTACAATATTGATATGCATTTTTGTTTTGAGAAATGATAACACTTCATTTTTAGATAAATGCACTAAAATTTTTTTTGTCTTCTAATGTGCTTTGAAAAATGTGCTAGTATATTTTGAAATACTAAAAGACAAGTTTTAGAGTGAATTAATCAAAAAGTGGAGTGCTTTCCCTGCTACAAAATGACATAAAGATCACGGTCTAAAAACTAATAAGGTCTCACTTTTCGTAAAAACGTAATAAAATATTATGGATTGTAGTTTTAATCTCAGTTGTACAAAAAAATTGAGATGAATTTTTTTTTAATCTCAATAATCTAAAAAGTGAGACTGTAACTTAAAGAATATATTTTGTTTTCGAAAAACTGAAATTGTATGTAAAAGAATATATCTCGTTTCAGAAAAACTGAGATTGTTACTTAAATATTTTAGATCTCGCTTAGTAAAACTGTGATTGTTTACTTAAAGATCTCATTTAAAAAAAGTGTGATTGTAACTGTAATAACCATTGACAAGGAAAAATGCCATGCCCAAGGCTTGAACAACATACGCTCACGATTTACAGCTAGCACGCACAACATACACTCACGATTTATAAATATATATACTATTTCGGACTGTTGCTTATTGAATCAAAGCAACTACATACGGTAGTTGTTTTGTGTGACAATAATTAAGGTATAATGCTAACGACACAGACAAAATCTACACATATCACATATAGATTTTTAGGGTCCCACAAAAATAATCCAAGCCGTTCATTAAATGTAAAACATTTTTTCAAGGCCTCCGCCAAAAATTAGTTCAATCCAATACCTATAGGTGTTCGATCCAATCATCTATTTTTTCATTATCCTAAAATCCAAATGAAAAGTTAAATGGTTGGATCGAGTTTCTATAGCTATTGGATTGAGCTGATTTTTCGCGAAGACCCTTGCAGAAATGTTTTATATTTAATAAATGACTTGGATTATTTGTGTGGGATTCATAATGGACCCCACAAAAAATTTGTGCATGATCTACGTGGGTTTTCTCTGTGTGAATAGCATAGTTCATAATTAAGCGTCTTCATATCATACATAGTACGAATAAGTTCTAAACTTAATCAATTGGTTATATTTTAATAATGGTCGATCTAAACCATTAGAATTTCATGTCTCACTAATTCCAGTATCGTCACCAAAATCGAAGATCATCGGATATCGGCAATTGCCTGATTGAACTATATTTGATGCATCTCGATGCATTAAAGTATTATATTGCAATACCTGACCCACACTTGAGTCTTTTTCTTCGATCCGAACCGTCCATCGATCTTTTACATATTATGAAGAAAATCATTCTTGCGAAAATGAAATTAATCGGGTATCGCTACTCACTTGATCGGATGGAAAATATCCATTTTGTTAGTGACATTGTGTCTTGATTTAAAGAATCTTTCTAAACCTGATTGAGACCAATTTTTTCGAGAATGATATAATTAACAAAGAAAACAAAAGCAATGGTTTGGATCATCGTAATTGTGTCACGATCGAATGACTACTGTATGTTCACGTAGAGCACAAAACTTAGTTTGTTGACAACTATATTGTACATATAGAATTTAAAGGTCATTACCAACTCAAATTTTACGGTGGTCAATCTGAAATTCCATGATTGTCACCAAAATCAGATATCATCGGATATGAGCAATCACCTTATAGGACCACATTTGATGCATTCCGAGTAGATTGCAATACTCGACTCCCACCAGAGTTTTCATTTTTCAATCCATACCGTCTATCTTTTACATATTACGGAGTTCATCATCCATATCAAAACTGAAGTTGATTGGGGATTGTTACACATTTGACTAGACGATAACTATCATCCAAAAAATAAATTGAGTCCCAATTAAGGAGCTTTTTAAACCCAATTGAGACAATTTTTTTTTTACAATAATGATTTAATCAATTAGCACAAAAAAATCAGCGGTATTGATTGTTAAAATAATTTTGTCTAATTGAGATATGCAAAATACTAATATCGAATATTATTAGAAGATATATATAATATATAATATTAGAAGATAATGTGCTCGAAAACTGCAAAATTGCTCGCAGTTTCTAAACCCAATTGCACGCAGCTTCTACTGGTAGATCGATCATGGCGGTAATGGTTTCTAAACTCAATTTTTTTCAGAAAATTTTCCCCATGCTGTTTCCCCCCAATTTCCAACCCCCCCGCCCCACCCCAATTTTTTCGATCATGGCGGCACGACTAACAAAAACCATTATTGAGAAACCCATCTCCTTCAACTCTCTCACTCCCAACCGTTCTGCAAAGCCCTAGAAACGATTTATGTGACTGCTCCTTCTCCTCTCACTCTCATCTTTCGCTTATTTGCCTTCATCGTGTGACAGCGCCTCCACTGAGTTTTTCAATTACCCTCGGTGAGTACTCCTTTTCCTCTTCAGAAATTACATCCATTTCCCTGGAGTTCTAGGGTTTTTAAGAGTTGCGATTGTTCTCTCTGTTTTGGAAATAGTTATGTTCGTTGGTTTTGTTGCTTCTTTTCTATGAATCATGTGGTCATTAGCTTCTACTAGACTGCTTCCACTCAACTACATATGTTGTTATATATATGGAAACCTTATTTTGCTTCAGAAAATTGCAAATCGAGCATCTGCATGTGTTATTGAGAGTAGTTTTGTTTTTACATATGCTATCGATTTATTTGTTTCAACAGGGGAGATGGGGACTGTGGGGACCCCTTGATTAATGGGGGATGTTTGTTTGCCCCTTGACCAAATACTGACTTCAATCCTACGTGCATATATTGGCACACTACATAGTATGAACTTTTTAGCATTTTAGTGGTTGGATTTGGACACCGCTATCCCACAACCACAGCATTTAATTCGATCACTTTGGACACGTTTAATTAATCACAAACTACACTTTAACTCTATATTAATTAGGTGTTAGTTCTTGTCCAATATTTGGATTGATTGTGTTTCGTACTGTGAAAATTCTTTAGTTGATTTGCATATATCGTTGTTGTATCAAACTTAATACCAACGGGTTAGCTCCATGTTTGATGTCTGAGACTTGAGAGTCTGCTCTCCATAATGTTTCAGGTTCGAAACCTTTTTTACTGCTATCAAATGTTTTGTGATTCTAATCAAAATTCAAACAATTTCTTATCTGTTACATTATATGATGTATTCACATGTTTTCTTTCTGATATACTAGTTCATACAATTTCTGAACAATATTTGCCCCTATCACTCTTCTTTCTGATATAATAATTCATATTATGTAGTGCGCCAATATATGCACGTAGGATAGTGTGAGGAATTAATAGATGACTTTAAGGATGAATGGAAAGTGTTCCTCCAACTTACTCCAATTTAGTTCCCTCTCCTTATGCTAGTTTCGATTCTTATTTTTTATGCATTTCGATTTTGGAGATTGCTCAGAGACATATTGAGTAAATGCAGTGGCCATTTCGGTCAATTATCTTCGTACCATTAGTTTTGAAATTGTTTGTCATTTCATTCTCTAATTGCTTTATATGCTAATTGTTATCGGTAGTAAGCCCAACTTGATACAAATTCAACTTACACTCAATTATCTTTTGTGTCTCCACAAAAGATCGATAACAGTGACATGGTTGTGGAGCTTATATCAAACTGATTGTTAGAAGTGCTCCCTTCAATCCAATAGTATTTTTGCTTGGTAAGCTTATTTGTTTGCTCTCTACTTATTTAGTTTATATACTTTTCACTTTTTTTTTTTGGTTGTGAGATCCTATTGGTGTTTTTGCATAAGACTGATGGTATAGGGTGCATGTGTAGATATCTGGCTTTCTTAGAAATATGAGAATTGTTTTATGTACTTTAATCCTCCTCCGTAGTTTTTTTTTTTTTAATGTTCTAATAGTATAGGTATTTTGGAATCTATAAGAGATGGATAGATCTTGGATGCTCAAGGATAGAAGATCAAAAGACTATGAGGAAGGGGTTGAAAATTTTCTAAAATTTGCTATTATGCGTGGCCAAGATTCCCAATCCATTCAATGTCCATGTAGGCTATGTGGGAACATGAGAAAACAATCCATTCAAGAGATTAGAAATCATCTCTTTTTCAATGGTATTGACCAAAGTTATGATACATGGATATGGCATGGCGAAGCAACTACCACCACACCACCACCATGTGTCAATCCGCCTGAGTCTTTTCATGAGAAAATTGAGACACCTCCCTTAACTGTTACAGTAGAGGTAAGAGAAATGGTTGAGGCTGCATACAATGATTGCGTGACTGATCCTGATAAGTTTAAAAAATTACTTGAAGATGCTGAAAAACAGTTGTATCCTGGTTGCATGAAGTTTCCAAAGTTATCTGCCTTAGTCAGGTTATTTAACTTCAAAGCTAGAAGTGGGTAATCTAATAAATGGTTTTCAAATCTCCTAGAGATAATCAGTGAGTTGCTACCTGCCAGCAATGAACTACCAGTATCCATGTATGAGGCGGGGAAGACTTTGGCTGCATTGGGTATGGAATATGAGAAAATACATGCTTGTCCCAATGATTGTATGCTCTACAGAAAGGAGTTCAAAGATGAGACTTCATGCCCTACATGTCAAACGTCTAGATGGAAGTTGAAAAAAAATTCAATAGAAGTTAGAACTGGTGTGCCTGCAAAAGTTATATGGTATTTTCCACCTATTCTGAGGTTCCGAAACATGTATAGGTCGGTAGAAACAGCAAAGAACTTGACATGGCATGCACATCAAAGAGAATGTGATGGCCAACTACGTCACCCAGCAGACTCCCCATCATGGAAGTTGGTGGACAACATATGGCCAGATTTTGCTGAGGAGCCAAGAAACCTTCACCTAGCTCTTTCTGTTGATGGAATAAATTCGTACAGTTCCCTTAGCAGTAGGTACAGTTGTTGGCCAGTTATACTTGTCACCTACAATCTTCCTTCGCGGTGGTGCATGAAGAGAAAATTTATGATGCTAACATTATTGATATCTGGTCCAAAACAACCTGGTAACGACATTGATGTTTATCTTGCACCGTTGATTGATGATTTGAAAATGTTATGGGAGGTAGGCGTTAAAGTATTTGATGCTTACCAACAACAACATTTCAGGTTGAAGGCTGCACTATTATGGACAATTAATGATCTCCCCGCGTATGGAAATTTGAGCGGTTGCACGGTGAAGGGCTATTATGGATGTCCAATTTGTGGCGAGGAAACTTCTTCTAATAGATTGAAACATTCCAAGAAGAATATATATACAGGTCATAGAAGATTTCTTTCACGCTATCATCCATATCGGAGGCAAAAAAGGCTTTCAATGGAGAGCAAGATTTCAGAGTCCCCCCAGTACCATTAACGGGAGAGGAGGTATTATGAAAGGTTAAAGGGATTGAAACAATATGGGGAAAAAATAACAAAACAAAAAGTTCACCGAATGAC